>PVJO010001842.1:0-130822 GCA_004026905.1 Hystrix cristata
TTTTTTTTTCCATTTTCAATTCTCCACAATATGTGTATTCTATAGATATTATTTATGGAGAAGGTGGGAAATATTTAGTCTATGCTTTAAAAACTGGAAAAAAATTTACATTTTTTCTTACAAAGGCATTTTGTGGTAGATAAAACCATACATGGCAGTTTGTATATTTAACAAAGCTGCCATAAATATTTCTACAATTGCTAGTAATTTCTAATGAATTATTTTTAGAATCAACTGCTTATTCAGTATTTAATACTTACAGGGCTCCTATAAATTACGTACTTTATTCTCTCTATTTTGTATTAGAAGAGGGTGAGGCTTGGCTAGATTAAGTAATTTAACCATAATCCCCTTAGTCAAAATGTGCACTTTAAATTTATCTGATGGCTGAGCTTATGTTTTTAACCACAATGCTGTGTTAGAATCTCAAGCATTGTAAAACTTGGCAAGGAGAAGCACACATATTTTAAAAAACCTACATGCAACATCTCTGAGTAGTCTGATTATTACTGAGATGCAAGTTTATAAAGATAATGATTCTCAGGAGCAGAAATGTTCATGCAGAAGATATCATTCAAATTTAATTCTTTCGTATAAAAGAAACAGTAGAGGGATGGGCGTGGAAGAGGACATTTCTGGCGGAGGGTAGTTGGGACAAATGTAGGAGCAGAAACAGTAAATATGGAATCCAGGAAATCAGTTTGGCTGGGGAAAGGTTGCACATGAAACAGTCAGATCATATCATTACAAACAGAGCCTTCTTTCACTTTTTACATACTACATATTTGGTTCCAATTTCCTTTATAAAACACAAGTACAAAATATCTAGGCATTAGCATTTTAAAAATGAATTTGTCCTCATCAAAACTGTACTTGTAGTTCTTGACCACAACATACAGCCCTTAATCTGATTATGTGTTAAAATGTAGTAGAAAAGAGTCTTTTATTTAGCTAACTACAAATTGACTTATTTCTAAGCATGCCACCGAAAACATGTTTAAATTATCAGAACTAGTCACTTCCATCGAGTTTTGAATATAGTGCATGTAGATAATGTCTCTGGTGGCTCTTGCTGAATTTAGCCAAATGAATGTAGAGGCAATTACTAAGAATAGGAATGATTAAAATATGCTTCTGAAGAATCATCAAAAGGAACTGTTCTGGTTTGTGCCTAAATGTCCCCCAAAGCCCCATGAGGTCATGGATGGGGCCTTTTTTAGAGGCAGCTAGATCTAGAGTGTGTGACGCTGGGATTAAGGACGTGTGATTACTAAATCAGTCCACTGATTGGTTTGGCATCACCCTAATCCTAGCAGCCTGGATAAGATATAAGGGGCAGAAAGAGGCCTGTCTCTCCTCTCTTGTTTACCTTGCTGCCTTCTGCTTGTCTGCCACGTCATCTTGCCTTGGATCCAGCTGATTGTGGACTGAAACCTCTACAAACTGTGAGTCAAATAAACCTTTCCTCCCTGATTTTTGGTGTCAAGTATTTTGTCTCAGCAATGAGAGAAGAGAGAAAAGTAACTAAGACAGGAATATTGGAAAATTATTACGAGACTTGTCATTGAAGTTGATTTTTTCCCCACATGTGCTACGAGTTGAGTCATTACTAATACTTCCCCTACAAAACAAAAAGAAAGCCCAAAGATATGCTGAAGTTCTAACCCACAGTGCCTCACAAGGTGACTTTATTTGAAAATTTGGTCATTGCAAATGTGATTAGTTAAGGCGAGGTCACCCTTGAGGAGGGAGAGGTCCTAATCCAGCATGATCGGGGTCTTCATGAGAAGATGGCTGTGGGAAGACGTATGCACACAGGACAACACTGTGCTGGGATGAAGGTGGAGACAGGAGTTAAGCAGCTGCAGTTATGAAATGCCAAAGATCACTGATGATCCAGAAGCAAGAATGAGGCGAGGAAAGGTTCCCTTACCAGCTTCAGAGGGAAGATGGCTGTGCTGAGGTCTTGATTTCAGGCTTCTAGAACTGTGAAAAATAGAGTCCTATATTCCAAATACCAGTTTAGGCCATTTTGTTATTGTAGATCTAAGAAGCTAATGGAGTGGAGTAAATCGGAAGCATGAAGCCATTTTTCAACATAGAACAGTATGCATTATTTTAAAACACTACGAAGCCTCTTTATTTTTTAAGGAAAAATATTTTTTAATGCTGAATGTTTTGTTTAACCTTGAATGATTTAATTATACAAATATTGACCTAATTATCTCAACATCACTTTAAAGAAACTTCTTTTCTATGCACTTGTTTTAGATTTTTAAAAATATAAATAATACATACTATAATATGTAAATATAGAGCATGATATCATTTAATATTATACATTAATATTATAGTTTTGAAGAATTTCTATCTATTTGAAAATGAATAATTTTATATGTGGGGATACATAAGGATTATAGAAAGCAACTTAGAATCAAAAGAAAGAAAAAAACTTAAAGTCAAATGAATTGACTTCTAATTTTGACATCATTATTTAGGTGCACAACTTCTGCAAGCCGTTTCATCTCTGAATAAACCTGTTATGTTCCCTGTAGTAATACTGAGATACTTGAAGATCAAATGAGAGGGCATATCTTTGAAAGCTAGAGTATTCAGATTATACTGTACATCCCCAGAATGGACTTATCAACAGATTTGTAGACATAATTGGAAAGGCTCCTGAATTAAATTAGGACATATGGGACAAGGCCTTTAGTTTTCTCTTCTCTGTTTCTCTGTGACACTACTCTGCTACCACTTTCCCACTGAAGCTAGAGAAAATTTTGTTTAATGAATTAGATGGTACAGTTTGGGACCATGTACAAGATGCATATGGTTTTTAATAGACACTGATTATCTAAAGAAACTGCCAGTGTCTTCAAGATTTCAATATAGGTCTGATGTGAATAAAATTATTTGGACTATTAGTAAAAATGTAGAATTGGGGGCATCGTTTCTCGAAACTAAGTTCAGTAGGTTTTCCACAGGACCCAGATTCTAATTTTCAACAAAGGAACTTGGTAATTCTGGAGCAAACCGACTATAACCCACCACTGAAACAAACCTTGGTCTTAGTGATCAGACACTGAAAGAGTCTGTTATGTTGTTAGATGGGTTTTCATTACCAAAATAGACACTTCCAACAAAATTATTATTTCTCAGCACTATGTGTTACTTTGAGTCAGAAAAAGAAGATGAAAATTGTGTCAAAGGCAAAGGTGATTATACACATGAAAATATTTCATGAAGAAACTCTTTCAACAGTTTCTTAACCCCTAAATTCAGTAGTATGCAGAGAACTGAGGCTAGAGAACATATATTTTGCCATATGACAATCTTTCTTTGAAATCAAATAAATTAGATGACATTATTAGGGATTTAGTAAGATTAGTTGAATTTTAATGAATTATGGGTGTTCTTGAAAGGTTGAGTGATGTTAATTATATAAAATCAAGAAAATTAATTTCTTTTGGTTCAGAAAATGTTTGTCTTGGTTATTCATAATAGAAATTTCCAGTGGGTATAGCAGAACATGATGAAATAGGAAAAAGCTTGGAGTTGGAGGCCATAAAGTTAGTCACACTGCATCAGAAATTTATTAAATGAGATTATGAAGACTGTTAACATATTTGAAACCCAGATTCCTCATTTATAAAATGAGAAGTAGAAGCTAAAAGGGTTATAGACTCTATTCTACTTCTAAAAGACATAATTCCATGTCTATAATTTTTTTCATATCATACATTAGCAAATATTACAGCAAGATTGAAAATTTTTACCTTTTCCTTAAAATGGCCTCATGGTAAACAATACATTTTTCACATTTAAATAGCTACATTCAAAGCCTGTTATTGCTAATTTATATTATATAAAATATACAAAAATACATGCAAAGTATTATACTGTATTCATTTGTAAAAATTTTGTAAATATAACAAAAAATTTTGTAACTATTTTATAGTTACAAGAGCTATTTCTAAAAGTATAATTTCATTAAAAGAAAATTTAGAACTTCAAAGAAAATTCATGAATATGGTGACTTCTGTCTTTGTTACTTTCTTGTAGCTGGGACAAAATACCAACACCCACAAATTAAGGGAGCAAAGATTTATTTCAGCTCACCATTTGTAGAGGTTTCAGTCCACAGGGTGGCATGGGACAAGGGCATGGAAGAAGAAAAGCAATTCATGGCAAGAGAGGCAGGAAGCAGTAATTCTGGCTACAAGCCTATTCGCTGGTGCCATCCACACCCTGATAGGCCTTCCCATTATCTGAACGCAGAACTATGTATGCTAAAGCAATCAGTGCATTAATTTAGTTGTCATTCATGCTTTATCCATATTCACACATCCTAGATCCAGCCTCCTCCAAAAACGCCCCACCTATGAGCACACAAGGCTATGTGGGGGACATCTAGACACAAGCCATAACAACATCAAGAAAAGTCTTGTACACTGTTGTGTGTGTGTATATATATATATATACACACACATATACATCATGCGTGTTGTTTTGTCTGATTTTATACATTTATTTTAAAATCCTGAATTAAAAACATTGAATTCTATTTTAAATATACCAGAAGAGATAGTGACTTAATCTGTGATGACTTTGGGATAGACAGATGGGTAGATAGATAGACAGATACAGATATTTATCTGGGGACTGAACCCAGGACTTCAACACTGATCCACAGCTTCAGACTGGGCTCAAATTTGGGATTCTCTTTCCTTAGTATCCTAGAGTGTTGAGATTACGGGCAGGCACTGTCATGCCTGACTGTGATGTATATTCTTAATGTCCGCATGCTTTGTGTATGGAAAGACTTTTTGCCTAAAACTCCTAATAATTCATGAAAGCTTATCTGTAAAATCTTAAGCCAATTGTCATCAAATTTAGTAGAATATTTTTCTTCCCACGTGGCTGTGCTTTCTTTATTATTGTATATTATATAAATAACAGTGTCTGGTTGTTTTTCAATCTTTAAAAACTTTTAATTTGACAGCTTGTATTTATATAACATCATTGTATCTCAGCAGTTCGTTATGTTTGTCCTGGGATGGGATATTTGAGGTAGAGTTATTTCTCCTAAAATGATTTACAAAGTACTCCTTTGGTGCTTAAGTGTAGTGCATATTTCTGTTTTTCTGTATGTTAATCTGTTTAATATGATCCCTAAACATCAAATTATATTCTGTAACTTTCTCAGTGAGGGGAAAAGATAGGTATATGAGTGATGAAGTATTTTTAAATTCAGAAATAATTTTGATATCATCTTGGCTAATCTTTTTTAATTCATATGGCTTCAGTTGGTTAATTTTATTTATTCCAGGTATCACCACTTGGAATCACAATTGTTTAGGTACAGATTGTGGAGGCACAGATTTAGTTTTTATTTTCTGTCTTTCTACTATTTCTTACAGAAATTAAAAGTTCCATAAGTTCAAAGCTTTTTGTTATTTTTTTTGTTTT
The DNA here is from genome assembly GCA_004026905.1 of Hystrix cristata. Classification (NCBI taxonomy): domain Eukaryota; kingdom Metazoa; phylum Chordata; class Mammalia; order Rodentia; family Hystricidae; genus Hystrix; species Hystrix cristata. The sequence goes on from PVJO010001842.1 coordinate 5,473, forward strand.
CATTATTGCAACCCCAGGACTCAGAGCAATGCTTGGCAAAGAGTAGGCTCTGAATGTATAGAATGAATGGCTGGATGGATTTTCACTTGATCTTAGCCAAAAGGCTGAGAAGCGATTGGATGGATTTTCAAAACAAATGAAGTAAAACTTTAATGTGGTTGGTGGCTGGGGAACTAAGGATGCTGGAGCGAGTTAGAATGAGACACTCCTAGTACTGTTTACCTGATTTTTTTTGGGAGGGGGAAGGGTGCCGGGGGTTGAACTCAGGGCCTTGCTAGTTTACCTATTTTTGATGACAGCACAAAATGAAATAACTTAGAACACAGGCCAGCAGGTGAGGACTCCCTTGTGGCCAGTGGTTCCCCAGGGAATAAGGAGGCCTGCTCTGGGCATCTCTGGGATGAGGGCGGAGCTCAGTGCTCAGAGTGACGTCACAGAATTTGAGGACAGGGACCTCTGGGTCCCAGCTGCTCTCTGAGCTTCTGAGGACAGTCTCTTCAGTGTGAGATGAGGCTCATAAGGGAATATCCCTGCAAGCAAAGGGCCGTCACTCACAACATAGAAATGCACCTGTTTTCTTTCTTCCATTTTACAGTATTTTTTCCATAGGTAAGAATAAAGTTCTGCCTAAGAACAAAGAATGTCAGCTCTCATACCACCCACCACATTGCATGGGTTTTCAGATTGTAATTCTGAGCTAAAGAGCAACTTGACTTAAAACCAATCTTTCAAAATCCAAATGGAGGAGTGTCTGTAATATTTTTCACCTTGAAACTGCCTTGCTCTTCTATTCATCATTGTCTTAGTTTCTATTGTGCCATAACAAATTATTGCAAATTTAATTGGCTTAAAACAATTCACATTCATTTTCTTACAATCTGGCAGTCGGGTGTTCAAAATGAGTCTTACTGGGCTAAAATCAAATGTCAATGTCAGCATCGCATTCCTTCTGATACCTTTATAGATACAAATTTTTATTGTCTCTCTCAGCTTCTAAATGCCACCTCCATTCCTTCACGACTCCCTTCCTTTTTCAAAGCCAGCAATGGTGGATCAAGCCTCACCCCGCATCACTCTGACTGTGACACTCTTGTCCTCCTCTTCCCAGTCAAGGACCCTCATGATAATATTGGGCTCACCCAGATGATGACAATAAGGTTGACTGATTAACATCCATAATTCTGTCTGTTGCCTTAATTCTCCTTTGTTATGTGACATAACATGTTCCTAAATTTGGCAGATTGGGAAGTGAATATATTTTCAATACAATTATTTTCCTACCAGATCAGTTATTTTCTTGATGAAGAGATGGGCTTTTCTGAAAATGAATATGTTGCTAGGAAAAAAACTGAATTCAACTTTCATATGTGGTGTGAATGGCCTAAATGTAGGGTAGAGAAGAATCTATATTCTTGTTTACTTTTGGTTAGTGTACTTCTCTGATAAGATGTAGCTCAAGTTGTTCCTGCAGCAAAGCCAAATGCAAAGAGGAGAAGTCACAGTTCTGAATTATTTTTTCCAGCTAGTCTTACTTCTTCACTGGAGAAATGCCTGTTCTACTTATGAGGAAAGCAATATCATCCTTATTAGGCACAGTTTCCTATTTGCAGGCACACAGATCTTGTGTGGGGTGTTATCTGCAGTGTTTTTGGTACACTCCCTACAGTAGGGGAAACATTCAAACCTGGGAAGACTTGAAAGCTGTGCTTTATATTCACAAAGCACATAACACTTGAGGTACTCGGAAGTTTTCAGAAAATAAAGTTAATAAGAAGTCTCTTGAAATCCATTAGTATGCATCCAGGTGAAATTTAATAACAAAATTTATCTGTTTGACCTTTGTGACAGATTCTAAATAAGAATTAATCTCTGTAATTAACTTATAATGGAATTTCACTTTCTAATTGTGTGCAAATAAAACCAACAGTCGCTTTTTTATCACTGTTTTTGGTAATGACTGTTCTATCACATTGTTTTATGGAGCAATAATATGGTGTCTAAATAGAAAAACTCAGCTACAAATAATTTATCCTATTGAATAACAAAGAGATTTCCATGAATAAATCAGGAAATTGAATTACATTTCATGTGGGCCAGGACCAAGTGAGACACTTAAAATTCTAGTAAAAGCCATGATTAATGATGTTTGAATATTAGAAGTGTGAATATTTGACATAAATTTATTAAATATCCAGAAATTCATAAGATAATCCTATTTGTTTGATAACCTCAAACAAGTAGTTTGAATTTCTTGGCATTACAGATCCCATATCTACACTTGGAAATCTGATTTATCTCTTTTTAATTGTAACCAAAACTATACAAACAAAACATAAATTTTTACTACTCACACCAGTCTAAAAATGGCTGTTTTCACTCAAGTTCTTGAAGCTGTTGCTAAGGAACCAGCTTTAGAAAACAAGGGCAAACTAGGATGAAAATCTATTGGTTAAAAAGGAGAACAGTGTTGCACAGCAACATTTCTCAGGGCAGCTCATATGTAGTAAGAAGCTTTTCCAGGGATGGCCCATCTCCTAGTTGTGGTGCCATAAAAATATCTTACTCTACTCTCTGAATCATACATTTTATGTTCTGATACTGCCTGGAATGTTATCTGTTGGATTCAATAAAAATCCACTTTTCAAATGCGAAGATCTTAGAGGTCTAGAGTTCATAGACCGTACTAAATAAATCATGTGTATAATCCTTGCCTATAGGAAATTAAGTAGCATGTTAGTAGATAAAAGATATATACGTGACATGATTATAGTAGTGTCTTTGTCTGTGTCAGTGTTTGGGTGGTGAGAAGGTGGAATAGGCAACGTTTGCTACCACCTTCCAAAATTACATCTAAGAACTAAGTTTTACTTTTAAATCAGAATTATTCACAATGGTGCAGTGTTCCGTGAGCCAGGATTTTCTAAAAGGCTTGAGATATGCTTAATAATAAGGACACATCCGATGACGATTTTATTTCCATTTAAGGATCTTCTCTAAATAGGGACTTCAGCCTCAGTGTATGACTTACATTAAAGCAATATCGAAACAACCCTGCTCACCTTTCTTTCCATAGACTGAAAGACTACTGGAAGGCAAATAGAAACAATGGAAGCAGAAGAGGAATAATGAAATGATAGAATGGGTTAGGTATTGAGCAGAAAATTGACCACCAGTAGCAGTAGTAGTTTACCTAACCAGGGTCTGTGAAGTTCCCTTAAAAGTCTGAATTATCTGCTGTCATTAGGGAAGTGATAGTTTGTCTTAACAGTGACTCATTTGGGAATTACATTCAGGAATTGAGCAAAATCAAGTGTACTGGCATCCTGTCAACATTCCCTGCTGGTAGGTTTGGTTCAAGTATCAGCTTGAGCCTCTGTTACACAGGTTTTCTTGGTCAAATGCACGTGCATGTGTGTATTTCCCCCTAAATTCCTGATCATCACAATTGGGAGCTATTAACAAATGGTACCTTTGGTCATTAACAATGAATAGGACCAAATAGTAGTCCTTAGAACATGACGAATAATATCTCAATTAAACCTGATTATTAAAAAACTAAACATGAATGTGTTTATTTTGCTTCATCAAATTTAATATTATATTAATATTGGTTATTCTTTTTATATTTAGATAAAATCCTGAACAACTTTTTTATGTTTACCATGTACAATATCTTGCTTTGAAATATGTATACATTGTAGAATAGTGAAATCCAGCTAATTAATTTATGCATTCTAAAAGATTTCTAAAATTTAATTTGTTCTATTTGAGTATATAGGAGAGTGAAGGTTATTCCTAATGGTAACTTCAAATAGTTATTTCTGCACTGTAGCCTTGGGAAGGAAAATGAAGAATTTGTACTTTTATGAATATGCCATCTTACCTAAAGTTTTTCACCACCAGATGTTGTCACTGTTGGGCATTTGCTTGTTTATTTGGTTTGATTTGCTGATTTTGTGGTGCGGTACCTTTTGTGAAAACGTGATAAGATTATAAGCAGGAACAACAACTAGGAGTCCGGTCAGTATGGTACAAACTTGTTAACTTTAGTGAAGAAGATTGGGTGTTGCTTTAAATACGTTTCCTTGCAGAGCTCTACTTTGTAAGTAGTGGTCAAGGATGGCTGAATGAGATGTGTTAGGGCGCTTTTCTAAGTGAATCAGGTAGACGTCAACACTGGTTGGTCACACAGAAAATAACCAGTGGCTTATTCAGAGACACACTGGAGATCTTAAAATAGTAACAGAGAGGAACAGTTTCTATAAGCCTCCATTCTTTGAGAATGCTAATCGTGGGGTATATTTGAAAGAAAAGGTTAGGAGGATGCCACTGTTGCCTTGCTGTTACTTACACATTCTTTCTCTCTCTCTCTCCCCTCCTCCCCTATTGGCTTTTGGTAGCTCAGCTGTTACAAGTCAATATTCGAATTTTTTTTTTCTTTTTGTTGGTATAATTTATAAGTGACTAGGAGAAGTCAATAGTTGGAATGGCAATATTTCTTAAGCAAAAAGGACTAGGCTAATGAATATAAGATTTTGACCAAATTTTAGAAATCTATGCTTTCTATGGAAGTTTGGACACAGAAAGAGAGAAGGATGTTATTTCTGATGCCACTTTCTGGTTCTTTTCAAGAAATGTTGAAAAATCAACAAAACAGTATTTCTTCTAGAACATGATATCCACTTGTGTGTATTGCTACATATTGTCTGAGCCTTTCTATGTGTTTTCAATTTTATAAAATATCATGTGAATCTTATCCCAGAACATCATACTGCCACAGAACCCTTGATTATATTTTTACTTACTAGGGCAAGAAAAACCTATTGCTTTAGTACCTATTTTACAGTTGGAAAATTGAATTTCAGAGAAGCCAGATGAGTAGTTATAGTGAAATATAAGAATTAAATTCTGCCTTATTTTTGTTGTTATTTGTGTAATGAGCAAGTCTATGATTTACAAACCCAGGATTATAGAGTACATTATTTAAAAAATGTACAGTTGGACGATGACAGCCTATGAACCTCTACCTGTCTACACAAGAATTAAATTCCCTTTTGATGGTCCTACTTGTTCCTGAGAACATCCCAGCAGGAGGCCGTCATTCCCCTGCTCAGAGGAGACTCCAGAGGAAGCTGTGGCTCCAGGGCTTCCAGCCCTGCGCACCTCCCTCCAGGTCACCTGGGCAAGCGGAGGAGGGGGTGACTCTGTCAGCACTACTCTGCACTGGCACTGATGTTTTGCACTCTTCTGCCTAAGTTACTTCATCTGGCATTTGGCCATAGCCATTCTTTAGTTTTCTCAAATACAAGGAGGATACAACCGGACATTTTTGATTTTCTATTTCTGAAAATGTAGTGTCTGCATACTAAGAAAATAAGTACAAAATAATGCAGTGATAGCATGTAGCTGTGTTAGGGTTGGTTCCATAGAAAACATAAACCTTCCATCTATCTCTAGGTCTGTTTTAAGGCTATTTGCGTTGAGCTGTTGACATATCCCCAGATTGGCAAGTAACTCAAACCTACTACTACTGCTAGTCTTCCAAGAATACCTATATCTCAAGTCCAGACCTGACTTTTTGAGAGTAATCTCAGTATCCAGGGTCAGCCTTTTCTTCCTCAGTGATGTGTGAAACCCTTTTTTTCACCTAGAAGAACATCTTTTGGAGTTGTGCTTGTAGAACATCTACCCCTTCCACAAAACATAATGTGTTCACCCTAGAACAGTGCCACAAAGAAGCTATTATGATATTGATTTTGTATTGAATTTTTTTGTGTGTGACATGTTTTCCTAGGAACATATATTTTGATATATTCTGAAAAAACAAAAAAAGTTATTATGATTATATACTGAACCAATGAAACTAATCGATAGCATCTGACTCAAAAATCTGAAACTTATTCTCCATTATTGTGAAAGTGTGATCGTAGCTGAATTTTCATGCTCCTATTAAAAAATAATCACTCTGTTAATGTTGCATGAAAGATATTGCCATGTATTTTATCAAGTTTTGTCTGTCATGTTCTATAATCCTAATATCATAGATATATATTAACATAATTATTTTACTCAGAATAGTTCTGCTTTTGGTAGAGCTTGCAGTTTCAGTCTAGTAAGTAACAAGGCTTTCTTTTAGGACGAAGAGAAGTTTTAAAGGAAGTGCTGACAGTTTTTAAAGTTAGAAAATACATTGGAATTGATATAAAATAGATGCCAATGAAAAATTTATAATAATATGTAAGCAAATAATGAAACTGTGAAATCTAAATTGAAAGAAAGACAGCATTAAGATAGCGATTGTCTCAAAATGCAATTTCCATTTTCCTTTAGATGAACAAATCATTTAGACAACTAGCTTCTTTTATTCCTTTGGGGGCAACAAGATTCCAATATGTGTCTATTCATTTTTTTCCAGAAATATATATGAGGACTGTGCCCAAAGTCTGCTTTTTTCTTCCCAAGTTGTGCAATGGCATAGTTTTTTAGATGTATCTAGCCCCATGTTGCAAAATTGAAGTCGCTCTACCCCTCCTGTCTCCCATGCCACACAGATTACTTTCCTTGAGAATGGTTGTATCCAGGGAAATGTTTGCATGTAATTTTTTCTGTGGGGAATTGCAAAGAATGCTCATTATACAGAGTTGATGTAGGTATTTAAGTACACTGCAGTGAGCCAACCACTTCACTGAATAGTATGGACACCGCATGACTATTAGAGGCAATAATCTGACAGCAAGATTTCAAACAGTGTGCAAATGGCATTTCTCAATGTTCTGTCTTAAGTTTTTTTTTTTTCCTAGTGAGCTCTATGTTTACAAATGTTAGGTATTTACTCTGTTTTCTATAGCATGTATAATCAGACAAGACAAAGAAATGTTTCCTTGTCTTAAAGTACTAAGCTATCCTTTTACTATAAAAATGCATTAAATTTAAAAACCTTCATTAGGTGGATCGAAATACATAAAGCAAAAATCTTGGTGGAAAAAATAAGTAGATGTGGTATGACATAGTCCTTACACAAGGGTGCTCGAATAGGCATTTTCTCCAAGTGCTTTGCACACACAAATAGCAATTCAGAGTGACCCGATTATACATGTCTACATTTCCTTTGCCAATTTTATGTCTCTTGAATGACAAAATACAATTTCTAAAAATCCCTTAAAAGTATTGGAAATATGTCTTAAGGACTCTGAACATGCAGTGTCAAGGTGGCCACAAGACTCTTTGTCAAGTCTAGCATCATCTAAATCATACCCACTGTTTGATATCATGATTGACTTGAAAAGCAGGCAGTGAATACAGCAAGCATAATTGAAATTGGAAAATAAAAGTTTGCTTTTGACCCTGACTTGCACAAACATGATTTTGGACCAGTCACATGATCTTTCTGGATCTAATTTTCTTTGTCTATGGAACTAAGATGCTTGAGTTCTATCAAGAGGTCCTCTATTAACCATCTGTTGACTGTAGGTTTTAAAATGTTATTTTGAATATAAAAATAATTTTAATTTTATCATCTTAAAAAAGTGTTCAATACCTACTGATTTTATAAAGCTGTCTTAAATATATGACTGATTTTGATTCTAATTGCTTATGAATCTATCATGATAAAACAAAACTAAGCATTATAGTCTCATCTAAATTACTTCATTTCCTTATAATTTATGCTAACAAATATATTTTTTACACATCCAGTAATACTTCTCAGAGCAGAGGTTTGTTTGGAATGTTTCTTTATGTATTTGCTAGAAATAATTCTCCAAATAAATGATCTTCTCTTTGTAACTATTTGGTACTTTCCAGTGTAAAACACTGCTATCCTTCTAAATAGATAACAACATTTAATATAACACATTTTCCCAGAGCCCTGAGCATTACTGTTTTACTTTCCATTATAATCTATATTTTTACTGAGATATAATTCACAGACCATAAAATTCTCTACTTTTTAAGTATTCAATTTCCTGATTTTAGTATATTCACAAAATTGTTTAATTATCACCATTGTCTAATTCCAGAGCATTTTCGTCTAGTTTCCTGTCCTAAAAATTCAGTATGCTTTCATTTGATTACATTAGTATAATATTTTACAATTAGATTTGACTTATGTTTTCTCTAGCGTCTCTTAATCCCATTGGTAAAAGAGATTCCTTCCTGCTGTATGTTTATGGGGATGGCCAAGTACGCAACATGCCATAAAAAGATGAGTTGTCTATTTGTATTATCTATCTCTCTCTTCTTCCTACCTTTCCTCTCTTTTTCTTTCTCTCCGTTCCTTCTTTGCTCTCTTTTCGAGGATACTGGAGTTCTAAACTAAGGCCTTCACTCTGAACTGTGTTCTGGCTCATTTTTCAAATTTTATTTTTTATTTTGGTACTGGGTCTCACTAAGTTACTGTGTTACCCAGGTTTGGCTCAAATTTGCAGTTCTCCGGCCTCAAGCTCCTGGTGTTGGGATGATAGATGTGCAACACAACACATGGCCTCTGTGTTCCCTTAAAGTTTCCTGAGTTTCTCTAGAACAATTCGTTTGAATTCTTTGTTAAGAATTCATAAATCACCTTCTCTTTGGGTTGGTTACTAAAAAACTGTGGTCCTTTGGACATGTCATGTTTCCTTGGTTTTCCATGTTCCTTGAAATCTTGGATCATTGTCTCCACGTTTGATGAAGGAAGCACCTCTAATCTCCACTGACCTGTTGCAGAATAGAAAACCTTCCCCATGCAGCCTGCAGATGGAGTCTGAAGCTCTTTGAGGCCTTATCTATGGATGCGTGTACTCCACCCTTTTGTTCCTCTGAGGCAGGAATTCTTAAAGTTGTATACACTCATTCATTCCTGCAAAGTCAGGCCATGTGCTGAGAATTTCCAGTTTGATTCTCTTAGAGTAGTGGCCTCAGATACTCACCTGTGGGCCTTGTCTCAATCCTGGGGATTTAACCTGGTTCATTGGAGATCCTCAGGAGTCATGTGCGAAGTCTCACATTTACCCTCCTGGGTGTGTATACAGGAAGTCAGCCATCAGGGAGATGGAGTGTAAAGCACTTAGAGCATTATGGGTACCAGTGGTCCCCTGAAGGGATCCACAGGTGAAATGTCCCAGACAACCTCCTGATGGAGTTCCTCAAGGGATTCATGGACTATGCAGCCCTCTGCTAAGTTTCAAGGCCCGATGGCTCTGAAGCAGTCTATTTCCAGCCTCTCCTCGGGACTCGGGCTTGCTGATCTCAGTATCCTGTGTGGAGCCAGAAGAAGACAGGCTCGTTGATCAGTGCTCCTTGTTTCTAGGGAAGCAGACAGTCATTAACTATGCTCTCACTTCCTCTGCTGGGGGAAATTGCAGGGCAAAGGTTGTTCTTGGCATTCAGCTGAACCACTGTGGAGGAGTAGAACTACAAGTAAAATTGTATTTCTTACCTATTTAGCACACCTATTCTTGCGGTTTTCTCCCATTTTGTGCTGGGATTTCTCTGTAAGAGACTCCTGCAAAGGTACACTCGCCTGTGGGTGGCCATTCAAATTGGTACACTGTTGAATAATAGAAAACTCCTGCTTTGCCATCTTGCTGATATCAGTCATGACTACTTAAACTGATAATAATCTAGGCAGGAAGAATAAATAGAAATTTGATAATAAAAAAATGAAGATTCTAGATGCCTGTTACAGGAGTGACAAAATTTCCAGTGAGAATAAGAGAAAATGCTCTCAGCTACTACTCTTTGAGGGATTCAGTTCAGCAATAGGAGAGTTTTCTGAAATGAAATTTGGGCTCTTAAACATTCACTCTATTACTTGAGGAGGCCATTAATTTCTCTGAAAATCTCCAAAGACATGATACAATCTCATTTCTTGGAAATAGCTTTCTACTGATGGTAGCAAGAAAATCTAGATAATCATGCAGAAAAGTGTGTCGCCCATTATCTAAGTCTTCTGTACACAAAAACAATGAATTATGAAAGCTGAAGAGATCTAGCTTTAGATATATTAGCTAGCCCTCAATGTATTTTATTAGTTTAACTTTAAAATTAAAGAGAATTGTTTTAGGAAAGAATGAATGATATTTCCTTTAATTTCATATTTAGAGACAGTTTTAATTTGTTTTGCTGGTAGAAAAAAATTAAAATCTGAAAGAGACATTGGATGAAAGAAAGGCTCAAGCGAAGCATTGAAAAATGGAAAATGTCATTTCAATTTATGATGAGATAAAATGGTCCAAAGATGTAGAAGAACATAAATATAAGTACGTACTGATTCCTATCACCATTTCTAGGTTGATAAAGTATTTCTACTCTTCTTTATTATTAATACAATTAATGTATTGATATTTTTAATCTTCAATACTTAAAAAATTGAGAAAAAATACGTTCAGCTTTGAAAGGCTTCATGTTATGGAGACTATGGGGGTAATAATGACCTTGCTTTATTGAAATATAATAAACTAATTTTTATTTTTTGTCTTTAATTCAACAATATTTGAAAATGTGCTACAGAGATATATTTGTTTGTTTGGTTTTTTTTTTTTTGGTTTTTTTTTTTGGTTGGTGCTGGGGATCGAACTCAGGGCCTCGCACTTGCAAGGCAAGCACTCTAACCATTGAGCTAAATCCCCAGTCCCCAAACAGAGATATATTTGTATGTGACATATCATTGACATTTTACACTGAACGCTTAGAAGTAGATTGAAGTCACATATTTATCATTATTACTCTGTCTTACAAATTTACTTCTTTTTGTTTTTGTCTGATTTTGGTTTAAAATATCTTTTTAGTGACACTCTCTTTCCCTCTGACTCTATATCCACTACCTGCCACCACACACATCTTCTAAAAGATACCTGCATCTCAGTGGCTTACTTGCTACTTTAAATTTTCTCAGAAATTCCCTCCATTCAAACAAATGAATACTAAAATGAATTGTCCTGCTAAAACCTTATCTTCATCAAAAAGCAACACTTTTATCCGGTTCTCATTAATATATTGCTGTTATGTATTTCTTATATTTCTAAGTAATCACTTGGTACTATAGTACTTTAAAATCACATATCTCTCATATTATAAGGGGCATATAAGTTTAATAGTATTTATTAACATTTTACATTTTAAAATTTACATTAAATTAATGTGTAGTGTTTAAATATGCATATAATACATAGTCATACATGTATATAATGTGTAGTCATATTGTGTACATATGTGTAAGCATATTAAAAATCAATAAAATCATTTCCATGATAAATTTGTTCTTGAATTTTATTTACAATTTTGACAGCATTTAAAATGTAAATTGTAAAGTTTTGAATATATAGTGAATGTTTATATCTTCTCTCTATGTACTTACAAAAAGACACAGCCTTCTTCTGTTAAACATTCTGAAATCATTACTCTAGGATTTAAGTATAAAAAGGTAGTATCACTGGGCCTCAAAAGACTCTAAAGTACTTGAGTGGATCCCTAAACATTCTGATTTCTTGAGACTGAGAGAAAACTCAAGCATCTGTGTTTTTAACAAGCTACCTCAATGGATTCCGATGCTGATATTCTTGAACCACATTTTTCAGTATTCTACTCTAGGTACTAATCGCCTAGTTTAGTATCAAGTGCAGCTACTCAGTAAATAACATCTCAAGGATGCTTTTAATAGATTTCAGAAAATTCTTCACTGAATTATTGTCTAGCTTTCGTTCTAAGACATTGCTAAATTATTAGAAAGCACATTGTTTTATAGTTTTATATATGTTGTACTTCACTGATGTGGTTGTGTTTCCAAGTAGAAAAGAAAATCTGTATTTTTAACTCAAACATAGTTCCTCCCCCGTATTTCTGATTTACATGGAGCTGAGAAAACTATGCATAGAAGAAAGAAGACAAAAAATGCAGTAATAATACACCCAGAGGACTCTGTCCATTTCTTTGACTAAAAGAATATTAAAGATAATAGTCAAAGCAAATTCTCCTGGGAATCTTTCAAAGGATATAAGAATGTATAGACTGATTATCAAGGGTACTTATTACCCTGCCTAAACCTCATAGATATTATTGAGGTACAGGTAGACTTGCTCCATATCTTAGTTGCTTAGGAAATAAAACTTGGAAAATTAATGTTTTTCTAAGGATGACTCTCTGAGGGAGTCAATATAGCCCATTTGCTGTTGTGAAAACAAAACTGAGGCTGAGTATTTTATAAAGAAAAGAGATTTATTTAGCTCATAGTTTTTTAGGCCAAAAGGCCAAGGTGGGCTGCTCCATTTGCAGCCTCTGCTTAGGGTCTCAAGGAGATTGGTATGGTAATGTGGGGAGCATGTTCAGAAAAGATCATGGAGAAAGACAAGAAGCCTGAGGGGCTGAGGAGCCAGACCTTTCTGTCTATACCAAACCATTCCTACAGGATCCCACCAGGGCCCTACAAGAAGGACATTAATCCTTTCTGAGGGCAGCATCCCAGTGACCTTTCTCATGCTCTGCTTCTTAAAGGTCCACTGACCCTCACCATTGCCACACTGAGGACCATACTTCTAGCACATGAACTTTTGAGGGGCACGCTTACACCATGGGAGATTCCACAATGCTCACTTTTATGTCTTGAATTTTCTTCTTCTTTTTTTTAATCACATAGTAACATATGCTAAAAGAGGTCCAAAGAGTTGGAAAAAAAACAAAGCCAGAAGTAATTCTCTCTTATACCCCTATACACAATCTGGTTCTCTTCCTAAGAAGCAACTGCTGCTGTGCATCTCTTTTTCCTATGTCTGTTTCCAGAATATATTGAGGAATGTGGAATGTATGGAGTGGTGGTGAAGAGAGATGTAAACAAATTCAGGTCGGGAAATTCCCCAGATTTCAAATTATCAGAAGATAGACACCAGAGAATGACAATAGCACTGGAAGCCAATGTCACTAAGCAGTGTATCTACCACTGGAGAATGATTCAGAGGTTGGAGAAAATATAATGTATTTTTCAAGTAAGAATGTATTCTCTCAGGAAAAAGGTAGGAGTTTTATTAGCAGATATTGCTTTCAGCAGCCAACAGAAATTTAAATGAGAATATATTTTAGCATAATGAAAATTACCTGAGTTAAGATAACCCTTGAGATTTGGAAATACAGGCAGCCAATCAATTGTTCTGATGGAGGGAAATAAATGAGTATTCTGTTGTAGCAATGTGTTTGTAAAGCAATTTGGAGGTGAATGGAGCAACTGCTTCCTTGGATCATTCATGAAATTTCATTGTAATATGTAACTAAAAGGATTTTAGAAGACAAAAAATAGAGAAGGCCCCCAAAGTGCAATGTCATAAGTGATTATTGAATAGGAATGACTTTGAAAATAAAATTTGAACTGAATTCCTATTACATATGAGATAACTATGCTAGGGTTATAAAATACCTTTGAGGAATTCTCAATATAGATATTAAAAGAGGTGTTAATAAAAAAGTATAATCATATAAAGTATTCTTTTAGAGATGAGAAATTCTTAAATGGGCCTTGTGCTTCAAATTCTCTGCAGATCTACACTTTTCTTAGTCACTTTTGTGAAGTATATTAGGTCACCTAGGTCTTTGAATGGATCACTAGCAGCTATGTTGATGGGTGATACCTACTCTCAGATGAACCAGATGCTCTATTAGCACATAATATATTTTAAGAAAGTTTATTTTTTTTGTTGTTGAGCTGTGCTTCTGTCAGCCATTACTAACAGCCTAGGTAATTTACCTTTTGTAAAATTATCAGTAACTGATTAATCTTCATACATTAGAATTCATCCAGATCATAAATATATTATTTCTCTTTAGGTAAAACGTCATTCCTTGTTAGATGTCTGTATGTTTATGTCCATGTTTGTGCTTATATTTTAATATGATGAAACTTTTTAAAGTGAATTCTATAATGGTTTTTAATCTAATGGACTGATACTTATCTTCCTTTTCCAAGTTGACAATCAGTTGAGACATAGAGAGGGATCACAATGGCTGGAGAGCAAAATTCCAGTTTCATTCTTGATAAGATATAGCTTGGACTCCATGGCTTAAATACACAGCTTTCATGGGCTTGTTTTCCAGCCTTAAACCAGGCAAATTTTCTCACTCAGTTATTAGAACAGCTGGGCAACCATTAGCTTCCCTCACATGGGCAGATATTTTAGTGTGCAGGTGAGAGAACCCCACATTTTGTGCATTCTGCGGAGAAATGCTTGGATATAGGCGGAGTGCTGGAGGGACTGAGCCACATTTTCTCATTCTCTCTTTTTCCTATCAAATGTACCAAACAGATAATTTACAACTGTTCCTCCCTAGGAAATTTGTTTCAGATCTTGTGTAACTATAGTACAATTTGTGCCTGGGATAACTTATTTTACAAGAAAATGAGAAAGCTTAATGTCACAATTTCAAAAGGAAAAGTTACCCATCTTGAATATGATACTACTGGATATATTCATTGCATATTCAAATAGACCAGTGTCTATAACTGAGTATAATATATAGTATAAAAACATGAACCCTAAGAATAATAAATACATACATACACATGTGTGTACATATATAATAGGAAAAACAGAAAACTTTTTAATGAATCATGTAATACATTATAAAAGTAGAGGGAATTATAGAATTAGGAATTCCACATTTATAACTAATTCAGGTAAGAGTCTTTGGTGAATGCTAAAATCATCATGTCAGTGGTCACTGGGGAGCAGGATATTCAAATGTTGGCAAAGAAATAACACAGATTGCAAAGGGAAAATATGTGTACTTACGACAGCCGGAACTAGCTATCAGCATCTTAACTAAATGTCTACATTTATAGTTGATCAGCAGTAATAGTAGGTCTAGGTGATACTTTCGTATTTTTTTATATGATGCAACTTGTAGAAGATCACCTATAATATATTTTTGCAAACAATGTTAACTATCATTAAACAAAATAACTACATCTAATTCTAGCTTAAAGATGGAAGATGAATTCAGAATGGGGGCATTCCACAAGAAAACAAGGCAGGTATCTTTAAAATGTGATTGTTTTAAGTAATCAGGGTAAATTCAGACTGAAATCTACAACTGACAAATGCAAAGAACAAACCTTGATAAGATCCTAAGGAAAAGGAGAAAGAGGAAAAGAGGGAGGGAGGTAGGAGGGAAGGAAGGAAGGAAGGAAGGGAAGGAAAGCAGGAGGGAGGAGAGTGAGGAAGGGAGAAGGGACGGAATAAACACTACTTTATCATTCCATTTATTTACCAGAACAATGAAACATTTACTAATCCACAGGCATTTGCAGGTTTTTGTTTATTTTGTTCTGCTGGCTGTTCTGTGGAAGACTTCTTAGTATTAGAAGTCAGTACTGTATTTTTCAAGTAGAAATTCAAAAGTTTCTAGTTTTATATAGGATTCACATACAGGGTTCAGAAGGGAATATTCTTATGTAATTTTTCTGATGGAGATTATTGATTATTTATTGTTTGCAAATGCATTTGCTTTTCTTCACAGAAATTTTCATGGCATATATTACATATATTTGGTACACAGTTTTCATGTAAGAAATTACATCTTTTTGCAAAGCTGGTTAATTCCCTTAGGGCCTCTTAGGAGTGAACCCAATTAAAAGGTAGCCAGTTTATAGTATTTCCATAAAGTATAGCATAGCAGTCACTGGAAACAAGTTTGCAAACAGCCATCAGCAACAGAATTTTAAAAGGCTTTTTACTTATTCTCTTTGGTTTGTTAGTTTCCGGCTTCAGCTCTTAGGGCCCTCACAGTTTCCTATTTCTGTTTACCTATAATCATAAAAGGAGAAAAGTATAAGTTCATTTAGTAAAATATGATAGTAATTTGTTTTTCTCAATCATTTCTTAGGGATTGTTTCTTTGAAGAGCATTATGATGCCATTATGAAAACTGCTCTCTCAATTTTTAAAACAAAAGAGGTTTACAATTATGAGAATGTATTTCTAAATGCCAGTGCAATTTGCTGTGACACAAGGAATTTTTTTTCTTGTAGATAAATGTACAACTTCTATTGTTTATGGCAAATTAAATAGAAAACTTCTCATTTTGTACCTGCGCATACTTTATTTAGCTTCCATCTGCTCTGCAAATGCGAGTATAAAACTGTATCCCATGGCAACCCCCAGTGGTATTTTAGCTCCATGTCTTCCAGCAGAGCTAATCTCTCCCAGGGAATTGACCTTAGCACTTCAAGGAAAGCAGTTTTCACTAATTTGGAAGAACTTAGTTTGGTAGATTCACCTTCACAATTTCCACTATAAGGCATAGATAGTATATACAATTTCTTTATACTTACATGAGCAAACCTTGTTTTAAATGGTTTGTGAACCACATTTAAATCTTAATGAGGTGAATGAGTCATTTTATTTTACCAAATCACTACTCTCCTGTCCATGGGCCAATAAATGACAGATAATCATGTTTATCAATTTAAAAGAAGTCTTCTACCCTAGAGAGTTACTTGAAATAAAAGCTTTCAAGACAGAATTTCTACTATCTTCTTATAGTGGAAGAGAAAAACTCAAGTTCATTTGTTTTATATTTGTAACACATAATTACATTGATTAACTTGTTAATTTATGCTGAGGGAAGTGAGATGTATTTGGAAGAATCCTGAGACAAAACCAATATACCGAGCATCTGTTCCCACGGGCCCCATAAAGCCACGGCAGTTAGAGAAGGCACTTACGCTTTACTTTTTCTTTCTTTTTTTTTTTTAATTAGTATACTTTTCAATGCATAATAAATATAATCATTGTGGGGAACTGGTACATATACACATGGCATCTTGGTCCTTTTCATAACCAAGCCTCAGTTTTCCAGTTCAGAAAATGGATGAAATTTCCCAGAGAGCTGGAATGAAAATATAAGGTTCATAAAAACTCGTTGTTAATAACAAAATGCTATTTAATGCAGGGCTTATCATTACTCCCCAACTCATTATTTCATCATTGCTAGTGTTATTTATAAACAGTTAAAACATACATATCATAGCCGTATGCACATTTACTCAAAACAATGAAATAAAATGAGATGGAATACTCAGTGAAATTATTGTTAGTATTTGAAGAATGGGGACAGAGAAAAGAACAGTAAACTGCTTCCTGGACCATCGATCTGTTCTTCAGAAGACAAAGCCATCAACTCTATGGCATTCAGTACATAAATGTACATTTGCTTTTGTACCTTTGAATACCCATTCACATAATAATAATAATTTACAAGCACAAAATTATTTTAAAAAATATGTTAACATTCTATTATGATGAACTGCTGTGAAAGAAACTAAAATCCATGTAAGCTACGTGTTTATTTTTAAAATACTTCATCCAGGTTCTCCTTCTAGATATTAGTTTTCAAATTTGGAAAAATAATGTTAATTAAGTATTATATTCATTAAATTAATGTGTTAATATTTACACCCTAATGAATCTTATTCAAATGTTATTTTAATTTATTGTAATTTATTTTACAGAATATGGATAATAAATTACAAATATACTTGATCAAAATGAAATACTATGGGATTTATTTTCAAATGTAAATGCAATGGTTTTAGAAAAATTTTCCAAGCTAGAAATGTATTTAGAACAATAATATTAGCTAAAAGCATTCCACACTTGATTGCATTCACTTATATGGAAGAAACCATACAGAAAAATCTACACTGAGCCAATACTTCCTATCAAATTGATGTGTATAAAATTATATATTCAGCTAATTCAAAGAAAATTGAATGTAAGTAGTTGAAAATGTTTATTGCTTTACTTTTCACTGGCTAATTCTCTAAGACTATGTCACCTCTTTTGTTAATTTGTTCTCAAATAATGAATTCCAGATTTGCTATTAGAAGCAGCGTCTCAAGTCCCTATTTGTGTGTAATTAAACCATAAAAATAAGCAAGTAAAAATTCATACTGGTATAATATTATGTTAATTGAAATTTATTGAGCAGTTTTTCAAATTATGTTTTCTTAAAGAGTACTCTCAAGGCATTATAAAATTTGATTATCAGGTTTTAAACTAGATTAGATTTATAATTTTGAGATTATATTTCCAAATGACAAATAGCATTCGAGGCTCTAGAAGTTCCTTTTTCCCTCATCTCAATTATTATTCTACAACAGAGAGAAAACAAAAAGCATAAAAACTGCAGTTCCAGGTGGGTAAATATTTTGCTAAAAGAGTACTGCCAGCTTCTCTGTGTCACCCATTTTCCCAAGGAGTAGTATTTAAAAATAATGTGCACGCTTTGTCTCTATTCCCTTGACTTCGTTTTTTGGTACTTTATAAACAATCCAGTTCAAGCCGTTAGGTGTGAGCCAGCAAGTAGGCATTTATGTGTGTGAGGATGGATTCCAGCATGTTGTGGTGTTGGCCAAGTGTGAGATATTGGGATCTGAGTCAGGTGGTCAGAGTGGCTCTAAGGAGGGTAATCCAAAGCTGGATTCTAGAGAGAGAAGACTCCAAGGGAAGAAGACCAGAGGAGACTGCAAAATATTTCATGTTTGTGGAAGAGGATCTTTAATGTAGAATGAGATTGCTGGGTTGATGGGTAAATGCAGAAACAGTCGTGCAGGTTCCAACCAATGATGTATGTGTGTGCAAACACTGCCAATCTATAGCTTTGCAAAATGTGTTCTTAATATCTTTATGGATAAGGGAAGGGTGTCTGGGGAAAGGAGGAGAAGACAATGGAGGGGAGAAAGGATATAAAAAAGATCGCGATGCTGTTGATAGGTATACATATGGATTCCCCAAGATCAATATAATTATTGGGCATCCAAATACGCACAAATAAAAAAGATAAAAATATTTTTAAATATTTTTAAATTTTGCAAACCCGATAAATGAGAAATAGTATCTCAGGGTATTGTTAAATTGTGTTTATTTTGAGTACATGAACATCATTTTGTATGTTGAAAGGACATTTCTACATTGTTTTTTGAAATTTCTACTCATATATTTGCCCACTTCTGTGGGATTTAAAATTTTTATCTCCTTAATTTGTAAAAGTATTGTCCATAGTAATAGATTTTAAAGAGCTTATAAATTGTCCTTTAAATGTGGTATATCTTACCATTTAGAAGTATGTGATAAGATCTCTATTTTAAAAATGTGTTATATCTGTATTTTCTTTTATTGCTGCTGGATTTTGTGTCAGTATTAGAAAATATTATCTCTAGATTGTGAGGAATTAAACCATGTTTTCTTGTGCATCTTTTTTTTTTTTCAAGATTTGGAAGTCTGAGGTACTTAAAGTATATCTGATTTGTGGTATTAGATACAAACTCAATTTTATAGAATTTTTCATAATTATACATTTACCCAAACATTTTCATTTAAAAGTTATATTTTTTCTCAGAATTTTATTGATAGGCCTAATTCTTGAATTTCTACTCCATATCTATTCATAGGCCAGGATTATACGAACTTAATTATAGAAATTTGATGGTAGGTCTTTTCTAGGGCTAAGTCACTTTCCTTTCTGCCTTTTACAGGGTTTATTCACTGTTCTTCATTGTTAATTTTTCTACTTGTACTTTAATATCAATGAGTTGAACTTCAGAAGGAAAAACGAATGAACAAAAATCTCTTTACCTTTTTGAGGGACAATTTAAAAGGTGTATATGGATTTTAAAAATCATGGTTGTGTTTAATTTACAGTTTTTCATAAGTTCTTTTAAAGTTTTCTTCAGCTAGATTGTGTTCTTTCCTTGATAAATTTATTCCTAATCATTTCATCATTTTATGTTGTTGTTGCTTTTACAACAACATTCCTTTCCAGTATATCATCTATTCTATAAGGAAATATAAAGCTACTGATTTGGAATATCGATTTCCCATTTTTCTCGCCTACTAAATTTGTTTTGACATTTGGTTTCATTATTTAAGCTCTTCTGTATTCCATAGAATGTTGTCATCTGCAAGTAGATATGCTTTACCTATTTATTTTCAGTGTTTGTATGTGTAATTGTTTTGTCTTGTCTACTTTCTTGGGCTAATAGAGCCAAAAGTGAACACTCTCATCTTGTTTTTGTGACTCACAATGTGGAGAGGCTGAAAGAGCTCACAAATATGAGTGCCTGAGTTCTTGCATGTTTAATATTGTTTTCTTAGACCTTAATTCTTAAATGCAATTTAAATGTCTATAAAATCATTGTCTTATACCATTTAGCCACTTAATTTATATTTCTATATTTATATAATGTTCAGAAAATTACATTTCATTGGTAAATATAGTAAGTACTTCCATCATATTTTCCTCTCTTTTCTAACTTTGTATGTTTCTCTTTAGAAGTCCATGGTCAGTTTTGTTTTGCAGTGAATCAATTTTTTATAATCTTAGATTTTTTCTATATGTCAAGAATGCAATACTTTTATTAGGACAATTATTAGGATATTTCTTGGAAGTAACTATTCTCTCAAATATAAGTAATCATTTTCAATTTAAAAAGAGTTTCTTTTGCATCATGAAGGTTATCCTTTGTTATATTTTAAAATATTATTTCTATGCCATTGTTTTTCTTTAGTGACTCCATTTAGGATGAAGTTTTGGATAGGTTGCTACTATTTAATCTTTGCTTCAACTTTCTTTTTCTGTATTTACACTTATTAACTGTAATTGTTTATATCTTTGTTCTATCATCAGTATGATCCACTTCATTGATCTCACTTTTATATTTCTAACCTACCCCTGAATAGACGTAGATCTATTAATGTTGCATTCAAGTATTTATTTAGAGGTTCACTCACACATTATTGCAAGTTTTATTGTAGCTGTGTCATTATTATGCTGTAGGATATGGGTGATTTTCCTATTTCCACAGAGAGGTTCTCTATGGTTCTCAGTGTTTGGAGAAGACATAAAGAGATTCAGATTCAGATCAAGGAAATTTTGTTATGAAAATCAGAAGTCTTCAAATTGTTTGTAACAATTCCATTATTTCTATGCTCTATGAGCAAATTTTTTATATTAAAATTTGATATATTCAGTTGTTCTTTTAAAGAAAATTTGTTTCCAATGTATTTTTGCTTCTTGCAATTAAATATATTTAATTTTAAATTTGAATTCATTTTTAACTGAAGCCAGGTGTAGTGTGGCAGGTGCATGCCTATAATTCCAGAATCAAGGAGGCTGAGGCAGGAGGATTGAAAGTTTGAGGACAGCCTGGGCTACATAACAAGTTCAAGGCTGACCTTTGATTACATAGCAAGATCTTATCTGAGAAATTATTTTTAACTGATACATGAAGAGGTAAATATTTTCAAATATACTGTGTGTTGTTGTCTCTGGTCACTCTATCGTGCATAGCACATTGGAACTTCCAGCTGCTTTCTAACTACAACTTCGTAACCACCAATCAACCATTCCATGTGCTCCCCCCAGTCTCTGATGACTACCACCCTGCTCTCAATTTCTAGGAAATCATTTTGTTAAATTGCAGAGCGGTGAGATCACGTGGTACTTGTCTTTGTGGGTCTGGCTTCCTTCACTTGCTTAACGATGGCCAGTTCCATTCAGGTTTTCCTGGAGGACAGAATTTCACCTTTTTGTTAAGGCTGAAGAGTTTTCCATGTTTATATCACAGTTTCTTTATTCATCCGTTGATGGGCATTTAAATTGTTTCCATTTCTTGACTATTTTGTCATTGGTGAATGATATTTAAAATGTTGAGTATCTACTAAGAAAATATTTTAAGTGTATTTGACAAATCATTACTATAAATATTTTACAGTACTTCAGTATTAGATTTTAATGATTACCTTTTGTTTATACTTTTTTCAGTTCCTGTTAGATTGCTTTGTTATTAATACATATTTTACTGCATTTCATCTATACTCAATTCATCAGATTGCTTGCCTCACCCTGAAACCCACTGTGTGTAGTCTGTGCGCCAGCAACTTCAGCGTCGCCTGGAAACTTGTTAGAAATGCACAATTTACAGCCCAGCTCAGACCAAATGAATCAAAGGCTACATTTTAAAATGTCTCTAGATAATAAGATGACAAGTTAGTACATTAAAATGGGATAAGCATTGACCTAAAGCAACGAAAAAATTTTGGTATTATAAAATATCCTCTTAAAATAGATTATTAGATTATGACAATAGAGTATTCTATTTTTTGAAATATATGCTAATTTGGAATACTGATATGGATTTTGGTTTATCAAGGAAACTCATAGTTAAATTAAGTATGTTAGTTGTAGTACTTTCTCTTTTTTTTTTTTTTTTTTTTTTTTTTTGAGACAGGGCCCGGCCGTGCAACAGGCTGGCCTTGAACTCACTATGTAGCCCAGGCTGGCCTCAAACTTGCAGCTATCCTCCTGCCTCAGCCTCCCGAGTGCTGGGATTACGGGAGTGTGCCACCACGCCCGGCTTAGTTGTAGTATTTTCTAAATGACAAAAATTGACATAAATGTCTAGATATTCAGCCACGCATGCTTCTAATTTTCCTAATGTGTTTAAGGGACATGTGTGTGTGCACACACACAGACACACATGCACACATTTGGTTCTTGAATATTTTTTCTATAGACCAGTTCTGCTGAACAGAACTTTGTGTAAATGATTTGTGCCCTCGGTGTTCAATACAGCACCTTGTGAGCCTTTTGAGTATTAATAATTATTAAGAGTTTGAGAATTTTTAATTTGATTCAGTTTTAACTGCTTAAATTTACATACAGCTATTGAGACTTCAGAATGTGGCTAGTGCATCAGAGAACAGAATTTTTAATTTGATATAATTTTAACTATATATATATATATAATTTTTCATGTGGTTATTGGTTATTTATTTGACAGCAAAACTCTATAATAAAAGCTAGTAAACTATGGCCAGTGATCCAGGAATAATTTTTCTACTTTAAAGAATAATAAACACAATCACACACACACATACTCATACACACACACACACACACACACACACACACATGGATGCACATACACAGACACAGAAAATATGCAGTGCAGTGGAGACCATATGTTGGCCTGCAAAGCCTAAAATATTTTTGACGTGGGCCTTTCCAGAAAAAGTTCACAGAATCCTGCAATAAAATGATAGTTTTTCTTAGTATAACAGGAGGAATTACAAAATAAGGTTCAAAGTGGATATTTTGGAAAGCATCATTTTCCATTATGTCAGAAGTTATACAATTAGTATATTAATATCATTAAGAAATTTGTTTTAAAATTGCATTACACTTTGAGTTTTTTCTTTAATCAAAAAATGTTTTTTTTTTTTTTTAGAATAGGAAATTTATTGAGGGAGAGAAAGAGAGCTCCTGAGAGACAGGAGGGGACCCGAGTGGGTGAGTTGCCCTACATTTTGAGGTTTTAGTGGTGGGAAAGCACCATTTTAACTTTTCTATTAGATATTTATAATGCTTTTGTGTACATGGTTGACAAATTACAAGTATCACCTACAGTTTAATAAAGCAAAGGGAAGTTGTATCAATTTTAAACATAACAAAACAAATCCAATGATGTTGAAATCTTTCCTCCATTATTATTACTCATGGTTAGAGATTGGACAGTAAGATTACAAATTTAGAAATCCCTAAAATCTTCTTTGAGTATCTTGTACTGAAATCTGTCATATTTCCTGTTCACTCTTGAGGCAGCTGTGACATCTAAGCCATCGATTAATTTTTCCCCCAGACTTTGCTTTTGGAGACTCTAAAATCACATATTGTATTATTTCCTGGGAAATACCTTCTCAAAAGTGTTCAGGTGAAAATATTGAAAAGCTGAAATCACCAAATTCACATTAAGTAGTTATACCAAACTTACATCTTGAGTTATATCTGAAATAATTTGGAAATCATTTAGCTTTTTTCCTTCCAAATGATTCAATTCATCATGTCTATAAGAAATCTATTTAGTTTTGTATATAATTTCTTAAATTATGTGTAACATTACTGGATGCCAATGTTTGTACTCTGAATAAATATTCTTTCACAATATTATCAAGTTTTACTACGGTCTCTGCCAAATGCAGAAAATTTCCATTATCACTCTCATAAACTTTTTTGGATTCTCTTCTGAATATGTTTGCCTTGCCAAGATGAAAATTATGTATATTCTGGGTTCTGTATCAACATGTCATCTCTTCATTTAGTCTGTTCATGAGCAAATATAGTTATTGATTTTTCCAAATGAGATATTAATTTTAAATATTTAATATTGAAGTTGATGTCCAGTTCACGTCACATACATTTAGTCCCTGTTCATAATCAATCCTTGTACATTCTCAAGTGTTGGTGGGTTTCTATCTTCAAAGAAATTCAGTCTAAATACAAGAGCCTTTGTGTAAAATAGCCATAATATATGGTTTTTATTTGAAAAAATATAATAAATATTCAATCATTTCCTCCCTGCTCTACCTT
Source organism: Hystrix cristata (assembly GCA_004026905.1). NCBI lineage: Eukaryota > Metazoa > Chordata > Mammalia > Rodentia > Hystricidae > Hystrix > Hystrix cristata. Next base: position 29,859 of record PVJO010001842.1, read on the forward strand.
TTTAAAATCTAGACTTGCTTTTGTCAAATGGATAATTTTCAGCCAAAGTCTCTCATTACTCAATATTAAAAATATGTCTGCATTCTGGGCTTATAAGGAAATATATTCAGCCTGATGGTTCTTCAGGAATTTTTTTTTTTTGCATTTGTTACATTTTGTTAGAGATCAGACACAGAGTTTTTGACACAGAAGTGAAAGTAATTTTATGTCCTGTTATATCAATGATGATTTGCTGGAGATAGTAACCTTGAACTCTCCTTGGCCTTTATCTTTGCTGGTACATACAGCATTCTTCAAATTTTTTCAGTCTTCCAAGTAACTTATTTTTTTTTTGTGTGTGTGTGTGTATACATTTCCCAATATTTGTTTGCTTGTCTTAATAATATTTTTTGTAAGAAAGTAAACTTGGTCCAATAATTGTCTTCTAATAGTTGCAAATGTATAAAATTCATTTAAAAAATGAAACTTCATGTAATATTACATAACAGTATTTGGAAAATAACCAGCAAATATTTATGAAAGCATTTAATTTTTGTACCAAGCAGACTTCTATAATGAAAATGACCAGTTTCTGTGATATTATGAGTAAATTATTGCATGTATATTTAATTTAAACTAACGTTAATGTTTGCTTTTGATTTTTAATAACATTTATATGATGCTTTGTCTCATACTGAAAGCATCTTTTACATACCTGAGGATCTCAGCAGTGCTTTCATGTTATAGTAAACAACAAATAGGTGATATGAATGGTAATAATACACTCTGCACTAAATGTAGCCAATGGGTTATCTCAATGAAGTTTTTATTTTTATAAATATATACATATATGTGTGTGTACATACATGCAACAGTAAGATTAAATAGGTAGGTTGATCAGTTGATTTATTGATTTATTGATTTATCGGTGCTAGCTGAATAGATCAATTTCATGCTCAGCTACTTGTTCAGAAGCACAATTTATCATATATGTTATTGAATCAACATTGGTGTTTAATCATTAAACCCATTCTTCAAATTTAGCCCTTTATTGTAAGCCAGGTAGAGGGTTGTCTATCGGTGTCGCTCTAGTGGAACATTGTCCCGTCCCCTGGAAGTCTGTCATAATAGACATGTATTTTTGGATTTAACGGTTGCAATCAATGTATAAAATAAAAAGCTGTTTAAATTGAGTGAGTCACCATTAATTAAATGTGCTGTTCTCAACCTGAATAACCAAAACTGTTAAGCATTATTAGTGAAACAATTTCACTTTTTGCTTATATCTTCCCCTTTCCAAAAGAATCTGCTCTGAGTCACAGGAGATTGGTTTGAAACACAGCATCCTGTCTAATCACTGTATGCAATCTGTTGCTGAAATCTTGACATACACCCTATTCCTGCATGAATGAGTTATTTCTGGGATAAATATATCTATATGATTTTCTATTAATTTAGTTCTCTCTCAGGATTCTCCACAGTTATCTATACAATGAGATTTTTGGCATCCATGTCACCAAACATTCCAAAACTGTAGGAATAGTGAGTCTTGAATTCCTCTTTCTTCAGGCATATAGTCCTTCGTATAAGCATTTTTACTTCCCGCCCTCTCTGCTTTCCTTCCTCCTTTCCTTTCTCTATTGTTTTCATGACAGACAAAAAGGAAGGGTATACCTTGAGAACATAATGTTAAGTGAAATAAGGACACAAAAGCTTAACTATCACATGGTTTTTCTTATACAGAAATCCCAAGATATAAATAAAAAGAAAAATAAAAAACAGATGATAGGAAATAGGAAGATCAATCTTTTGCAAAAGAGAAGGGGACCAGGGAAGGGAAAGAGGGAAATGGGAAGAACAGGAGGGGGAGGGGATTAAAAAAGAACTAAGATGTGTTTTGTACATGTGCCAACCTCCCACAATGAATGTAGTCATTATACACTGCAAACATGTACTAATAAAAAATAAAAGTTGAAAAATAGGAAGTAAATGTTGGACATGTACATATGTAGAGGGAATGCATCAGGTTTGTTAAGATCTCAAAAGGTCAACTGAAAAATTGAGGCAGTAGAATGCATAATCTTAATCTCTCTTGATCAGTAACAGTACAATCCCTGCACAAATCATTAGCATATCTGTTTTCATTGTGCTAATAAATCCATTGATACTGCACAATAATGCATATTTGGAATTCAGCTTTTAATAGCTGATTCAATTTATATTATATAATCCGTAAAAGTGAAGTGGGTCCTATGAAACATAGAAAATTATAAGTTTTTCAATTAAATTTAAACAAAACTGAAGATAGTTATTTTTCAAGATAGATAACAGTAATTGGGCTATTCTGAGCCAAAGAAGCATATCTTTCTTTAATTTGTAAGACAATCCATTTGAAATTATTTAAGAGGTATGTTATTACTAATATCTTACTCATTTTGGACATTTGAAAATGTACAATTTATTAAAAAAATCAGCCAGTGTAGCAATAACAGCAATGACCTATTTCTAAAATTTCATTGGTAATCATTTAAAATTCATATAATTTTTAATGCTTCTATACACTGCATCATTCATGTCTTAGTTACTTTCTCATTGCTGGGACAAAATACCTGACTCCCACAAGTTAAAGGAGGAGAGGTTTATTACAGCTTACAGTCTGTAGAGAGTTTCCATCCATAGTCGGCTAGCTCTAAGGTAGGGCGGCATGGCCAAAGGGAAACAGTCCATGGCAGTGCAGACAGGAGGCCGGAAGCAGTGAGCCTGCCTTCCTTTGCCCCTTTATATTCCATTCAGGCCACAAGCTTGTTGGTTGGTGTTGGTGCCATCCCCACCCACGGTGGAGCTTCCACTATCCACATCCATGACTATTCTAAACTAATTTAGTTACTACACAGCCTTAATCTGGATCTAGGGTGTGTGATACAGCATGTCACATACCCTAGATCCAGCCACCTCTGAAAAACCCCACCTATGAGCACAGAAGGCTTTGGGGTGACATCTAGATACAAGCCAAAATACTTGTCTTCTGGAGACTTTTTGTTGTTTTCTACTAGTCTTGAACTCTTGGCAATCCTCCTGCTTCACCCTCCTATGTGCTAGATTTACAAATATGCATCACTATCCATGGCTTGTTTTGCTTTATATATAGGAATATTAGGAGTAGTGAAATGTATGGCTTGTGATCCATTTTGATATATTGCTTAGAATGTATAACACAAAAGTGACACCTTTGGTTAACTTCATAAAATTCTTCTGTTTGTCTTTCAAGTGTTTCACCATCACACGGACCCTCATTCAGTTTAAAACATGTCATCAAATTCTTTATGGAACATCTGAACAAGCAGAGGTCAGCTATCCCAGTCTGATTTTTTAGCTTTTTCGTTGTCTTGGAAGTGTTCCCAAGTATCTTGTAGTTCAGCAGCTCACAAATGGCATAAGCAACCCTACTCTCTTTTACCTGAAGAGACAACTTTGGATCTTTTTATTAGAAAATAAAATGTACAGACTTGTGCGTGTTTTAGAGAACCACCCAGAAGTTGGTCTAAAGTCTTTCACATGACCTAAACATTGGTAGTAATGGAAAAAGAAACACTGCTTGTGAGTTATATTTTAAAGTCTACTTATATAGGTGCACAATTTTTTAAAATACTGGTGTTTTCTCCCCATTACAGAAACTACAGTGTTTTTTTTTATAATTTTTAAGGTTAGATTTTTCAGTCTATTTATTTTAATTTTCTTTTTCAGAAAATGTATGCAAGAAGAGTTCTAAGAGTTTATACTACTCTGTTCTGCTGTGATTAAAGAAGACACTGCTGTATTTTGTAAGTTCAACTATTTTTATCTTAGATAAAGAAGACTTTCTGCTTTAGAAAACGACTTTTTTATTTGGAATTAAGTTAAGTTTTGTTCAAATGGGAGACTTAATCGATTTTATTTTCTTTCCAAGCTATGCTTTACCTCAGTTTTATTCAGTTTAAGTAAACAGTGAAAAGCATTTCTTTGTTAGATTAACTGTTTCCTCGTATCTATTAGCCAATGTTTTAATGGCCTGTGATAAGAACCGTATCAGTTGGTGAGCTAGTTTAAAGAGGCTGCGCTGTTAGCAATGCTGATTTGGACTGGGCAGATATCTTGGTAATTAGAATGTCCTCTGTTTCAGTGAACATATGTTCAGTTTCATCCATATAACCTGCCCTACGTGGCTTCAAGAAGATAACTAAATACTCACCATCTTTAGCAAACAGTGAATTAATCTTGTTATTAGTATTTAGATTTTACGTTCCAGGATTATGATATTCATCATAGATGTGCACTTCATGTCTTTGAAGTATTAGAAACTCAACCCTCATTTATTTCACACGACACAAAGCAAACAAACAATGAATATTGTGTGGCATGTTATGAATGACACTAAATTGGATGTTTGCTCAGCCTTCAAATTTACGATCCCTGTGATTGTCTCAAAGTTGAGATTTGGCTATTCATAATTTCTGAAACACAGTATAAAAGAAATAGATTTTCCTCTCTTTTACAAGCTGCTTCTGACATTGAGATAAAATAGTCCCTTTGTCCCTAATTAGTTTTCTATGACAGACCCAGTAGATTGAGAGAAGGTAATGCATGTTATTTATTTTGACATTTGTGACTTTTTTTGGCTTTTTACTCATGCAGCCTTTTTTTTTTAACTAAACAAGAGAAAAATTATACTATATTGCCTCGTAATAAATGGATGGAAAAATCAACTAGATGAAAAATGGCATCTACAGTTCTGAATTCAGTGCCAATGTGCTCACTCTAAGTGCCCTTCATTAGGGTACTTTTTCACTCTAGTATTTTTAAACAACTAATGTGGAGTGTGGTTACTCCAGAAGTACACTAAAAAGTTGGAACAGATTTTCAAAACCCATGTAAGCGATGTGGAGGGCATACATCATTTCAAAAAAGATTTTGAAATTGGTGGAGAATATTATACAGAAGGAAGAAAATTATATAAATATCTACATTTTAAATTTAAACTATAACCCAGTAGTTCCATTTTTTTCAAACTGTCTTTATTTAAATTATTATTTCTTTCCAAGAAAACTCTGAATTATTCTCTCAAGACACTGAATTTAATACAAATTTGATTCTCTATTTTTTATTAAATAATGAGTTGTCTATATATGTATCTGTTTCTTAAATTTCAGAACATTTTCAAATTATTAAATAGAAATATTAAAATGACTATATAATTTGAAATTAGAATGATTTATTGACTGTTTACAATGTATAGAGCCCTATGCAGAAAATATGACAAAGCATTTTAGTGTTGGATTTGACCTGTGCAGTTTTATCAATGGCAAATACACATTTTCTATTAGAATTTCACAAAAATCTTGTTTTGCTTCTTTATTCACTCTTTACTGGTCAAGAAACTCCATGCTGGGAACCATGGAGGTGTCGTCAGAGCTTAGATAGTAAAAGCAAAGAAAGATTTTTGAAGAACAAAGGAAATATATTTGTGGCCTTGGTCACATTCTTCCTGATTACTCTGAGCATTTATGGTCTGAGAATAATTCAACTGAGAAAGAATTGAACTATATGGAAAAGATATAAGAAGAAATAACATTTGTGATTAAATTTCTCAATAATGATGTCTTCGATAAATTTTTCAGGAAATAAGACCATTACATTTGAAAAAGACCATAATGTTAAGTAAAATAAATCAGACACACAAGCTTAACTATTACATGGTTTCTCTTATATGAGAAATCCAAATTATATGTGAAGAGCAAAATAAAAGATAACAAGTAGTAGAGAGATAGAACTTTCCCAAGTAGGAAGAAGATCAAGACACAGAGGAAGGGGGAAGGGAGGGGAAAGATGGTGGATGAAACGAGGAATTAAGATGTGTTATGTACACGTACCAACTCCACACAAGGAATGTAAACATTATGTACTGCAAACATGTACTAATGAAATTTTTAAATGACATGAAGAAAAAGAAAGCGTAGTGAGATATGATGCTTTGTGTATATGAAGAGATTTCACAGAAAAGGGAGACATTATTTTGTAGTGATTAAATAAAACAAAATATAATAAACATGAACTGTTATTGGTGTGGATTTCTATGGTGTGAGAGTTTCTACAGCACTAGAATAACTGAAGATAAAACCTTCTTTTGAAAAACATTTAGAGGAAAACAGATCCTTTCTTGAAGAGAGGGGATATATATAAAAGCATATATGGGAAAAATAATGAATGAAGCACTGCAAGTACTTACAGAACCAATATAGTTGAATTTGGGAAATGAAATACAGGTACAGTTTAGATGAAGGGTAATATCACAGGTGGGATAAAGTAAGAATAACAAGCTTAATTTAGGAATGTACTTATTATGTGATGATACATGCCAGATTTGAAAGTATTAGAGAGAATTTTATGAAATGAAGAAAGGGATGCAAAGTTAAGTAGATAAGTTTGATCTAAAACAAAAAACTTCTTAATGTCATAGTTGGGAAGGCCTGTACCTTATTTACATGGAGGAATAGTCACAAAAGGCATTTCAGTGAAATGCTATCCTATCAATTCCTGAATAATCAATACAGGGGGAAAATTAAAATTCAAAGACCCTGCCAAATTTCAGACTCTGTAAAAAAACTAGAAAAGTGTCTGAATAACAGAAAGGTAAATTAAGAAAATGGAGGGGGAAGCATGCATAGTATGTATGAATGATGAATAGGGTGAGATCCTCCAATTTTTGAAATATCTTGAAATAACATATTTTCTAAGAGTTTCCTTATCTTGATTTATTTTCTCAAACTCATTTTCTCATTTTTAAAATTGTTGACATTTTGGTGATGAAATAAATGGCTAATTTGTAGTCATTTTCATTCCACAGTCTAACTGCATTTCTAATTTATCTAAAAGTGAACTTCGACATGTGTTCCTAAAATTTAGGAGTTTTGGAGATATTAGGAGCAATGTTGACTCAGTTTGGAATAGTCCTTACTTGTGTAAAGTGTCGGTGTTGGTATTCAAGAGCAAGTGTTTGCTTCATTAAAGACATCAAATAGTCTGTTTTATAGTTATGGACATTTTTGTAGCAAGAAGATGGATATGATACTTCATTTCCATTGCAAATAGTTGTTTTACTTTCTCAAAAGATTAGCATTTGATTAGATGAAGTAATCATGAAGCGGCGGTCCAGTGACATTAGTGATTTGCTCATTTACTAAGGTCACTTGTTTTTCATTGTGACCAAACGTAAACCAGACCTTCTCTGATGGGGTTAAAGGCGTGCTTACTCTGCATTTTAAACATTTATTTAGCTAGGTGAGCAATGATTGCAAAACTATGTTTAGGATATATGATCATAAATAGGGCAGATGGAATAAGTATCTACTGAAAAAATTTGACATAAAAGAATGAAAAATAAGCAAATCCTCTGATATTGGAGGATAATTTGGGGTAAAATATTTATTAGAAATGATTATAAAGATTTGTAAAATTTTTACATATAAAGACTTGGGACTCCAGCAATTAGTTGTAATTGATTAAAGAACAATGATTTCAGCAATAGAAACTGACACCTCAAAATCGATTTTTAGATCTCTTTTGTCATTATAGTTTTACTTTATATCACTATATATGTTTAACTTTATTAGATATTATCTAATGTAAATCATTTGTGGTGGTTGACAGAAATGAAAATTCGTGTTGTAAACCAACAAACACCAATATATGGTGAATGGCACAAGGGCAGTATAAAATTGGACAGGAATTTACTTAGGTCAAAATAAACAAATGAATGTATTTGGAAAAGCAACAGATTTCAGCATATCACTCTGAGTTTGTTAGACTCACCTTATCTAAAAGACAGAATAACATTCATCAATATGTTTCTCCCTCATGTGTTATAAGGATGCATATACATTTGAATTGAGCACCTATATTCCCAAAAGGAATCTTATAAAATATGAGGAAGCTACGCTGAGAATGGTTGTCTTCTGTATTAGTCTTTAGTAGATATCTTGAAACAAACTTAAATGCAATTACTCAAGGAAACAAAGTAGCTAGGGTAGCTTTTTGATTATCTGGAAACACAGGGAAGAGGTCTGCACTGTCTTCAGGAGTAGTGGCTGGCAGCTCATTCCTAAAACAGTTATCTCAGATAGCAACTGCCTTGGTAGGCTTATGATGGAAAACTCATAATAAGTCTTAATGAGTACTCGAAGGACAGGAAATTTTTATTCCTGACTGAAAAGGCAACTTCGTGCAGTAGATGTCTAACATGTTGAAGGCAAAGATATTTCACTGTGAAAGTTAAAGTTTATGATTTATGGCTTTGAGTAACATATGTACTTATTTAATATGTGTTGTTGGCCATTTAGTTGTATCACCAAATTGAGATACTTGTGTGCAGGATGAAAATTTTGGTCAGAAACTCTGAATGCTTAAAAGAGCGCTCAAAGAATTGCTAAAAGTTTTGTGATTTTTGTCGGAGGGATTTTGACAGATCTTGTGGATATATTACATCCCATCGACACAGCACAACCTTAAAATGCCTTTGCTAATGAGTTTAATGTGACTGACACTCCATTGTGTTGCGTCTATTAGGTGAACATGGTTTCCCAGTAGATTCATGGAGTGTACATTTTCCCCATCTATAGTTTTTTCTTTTCTTGCTTTCCTTTCCTCTCCTCCCCTTCCTTTCCTTTCCTTTCCCTTCCCTTCCCTTCTCTTCCCTTCCCTTCTTCCTTTCTCCCTTCGTTCGTTCGTTCCTTCCTTCCTTCCTTCTGTCTCTTTCTTTTCTTTCTTTCTTGTTCTTCACCTTCCTTCTCATTTGTGTTTTGCACTAGGGATTTATGGCAATTATGTTATCTAGAATAAAGTTTAAACATCCTCCAAGTGGAAAAAACCTGCTATGTCACAATAGTACAAATGAGTAAGTGTAAAAATTAGAAGTCTCTAAAAGGAAAATTGTCAGTTTCCCTTGAGTTAGAAATTTGTGTATAGAACAGAGATCACTACAATGAACATCAGTTACTGAAATGTCAACACTGTGGTAACGATACTCTTGCTAATTAGAAGAGAGATGTTTACTTCCCTTTTGTTTACAATTATTATCAGTTACATTCATGGTCATTCATGATACAAAATACAACAAAGTTGAAAAGCGTTAGACTCTCCATTTCATAGTTATAAAGAGTTTATATATTCTTGATATCATAGTGGCAGAGAGCAATGTGAACAAATTTTTCTTTTCCTTTTAACAATTCTTTATTAAAATATTTTCTTTAAGTGGGGCAATCTTTAATTTGTTTTTCCAGCATAATTAACAACTGTGACTTTCTGTTTCATTTGTCTTAATGTTCACATGAATGAATTCACCTTTTGTCCTGCTCTGAACTTGATATTGAAAACTGTTTTATGCACCATTGCTTCTTAATATGCCTTAGGTAATTAGCTCTTTTACAGCAGCTTATACGATACATATCAGAGACAACTAGAGACACTTTTCGAGGAAATAGAGTGTATCTCAAGTTTGTTTTGTTGCAGTGAGGTCATCATCAAGATGGAAGATAATTGACAGAGAAATTTATGAATTTAAAGTAAATTTATAAGGAATCTTAAAGACAGCCATCCAGAATTTTCCATACTGTTTTCCTTAACATCAAATGCCCTAATAGTCCAATCCACTCCTGTTAAATTAATGAAAATGAGTCTCCTAGAAAATTTCCATGATAGTGGAATGGTATATACATAACCAAATTGCTAAAATATTCTGACTCCTGACTTTTCCCAACCACTTTCCCACCTTTCCCATCCTCTGGGTCTCTTGTGCACTGAGCATTTGGGACAAGTCACACTTTCTGTTTATTCTGTTGAGAATTCTAATTTCAAACTTTCTGCTCTATTTTATCAAGACTGTGAATTAGGCTGGGGCTTTACTCAGTGGTTAGAGTGCTTGCCTAACAAGCACAAGGCCCTGAGTTCGATCCCCGGCAAAAAAACAAAGTCTGCGAATCAAAGTATTGTTGGTGAGAACGGCAGGTATTTAACTGTGGTTGGATGATTTTCCACACAAATCCCACAGTGACCATATTTCAAATACTAAATCTGCAATGGGTAAACTTCTCTAATTTGCATTGGAACAGAAAATTCTACATTCTTTGAAGCAAAAGGGGAAAATCTGGGCTACTTACATGGCCTTTCAATGTTAAATCCAGCAGTTTCTCAGTGTTTTTAGTTTAAAGGTGAAGCAGTCATGTGCCTAAATGCATTCAAACCATGTTCTCCACCAAACAGCAGTTAGGAACACAGAGCAAAGCCCACAAAGACAGCCAGAAGAATTTTCGCATCATACTCCAGCCTCTTTCATATGAGCACACCCTTCTTCTGTGATTGAATTAATGATATAGTTCTCCATCCTTTCTTTCTTTCTTTCTTTCTTTCTTTCTTTCTTTCTTTCTTTCTTTCTTTCTTTCTTTCTTTTTTCTGTACTGGGGATTGAACTCAGGGCCTTGCACTTGCTAGGCAAGCACTCTAACCACTGAGCTAAATTCCCAGTTCTCCATTCTTTCTTAAATTGGCTGGAAGACAGCATCATTTATTGGTGATACTGTTGTGGTAATGTAGCATGATGGTGCACATATGATTCTTTACATACTCAGCCTGTGACAAGACAAGTAGAAGATACCATGAAATAAGATTGAGATATGATATGGACTAAACTAGAGCCAAATTAAGCTATGTTTTTGAGTTGAATCATAACACTTTCTTACTTTCTTCAATAATTTCATCTTATCTTTTGTGACAAACACTTTCTGGTACTCCATTTCAAGGTTGTGTTCCAAATACATCTGGCCTGCAACCATTAGTTTTTGGATAAATCTAAAGAGAGTATGTGCTTAAGTTATTTTCTTATGAAGTTAACCTAAATACATTCCCATGGCCGGAATATAAATGCTTTTGAAATTAGAATAAGCATCAGCTAATTGAATGACTTGACAGTTATCATTATTTTATAATAATATGAACCTTTGTTTAAACCAGGTTTCTTCATGTTACTTTAATATCGTGTCAGAATTCAGTTAGAGCACCTGAAAAGTTAATATAAATCTATTTGTTATAAAATTTTTTCCTAAGATTTGTATAACTGAGAGAGCTGGTTGAATGATGTCTCTAAGGCTACCCTTTTTCACGTGAAGACAAGATTTAAAATCTATAAAGCAGGCAGTTGGGGAGGGAAGATTGATGTAGAGTCTGAAAGAGCAATCGGTAACCCACAAACACGAGCTGTGACCAATGCAAACAGGTTGGAGCTCCTGTCAATCTTAATTGGTAACTCTTTCGACACTCATGATGCAGATTCCCCCTGGGAGAAGTCGGTGTCCTTCACCACGGAGGTGAACAGTATCTAGCTCAGGAGAAGCGGAAGGAGGGTACAGAAAAGGTAAAATAGTTGCAGGCCCAATCTCAATGTCACAACAGTTGAGGGGCAAGAAAAAAAAAACAAAAAACAAAAAACCGTGGCGTGCACGATCCACAGTGGCACTGAAAATTAATCCCATTGAAATGCAATATCACAAACAGGAAAAATCAAATTTGTGATATAGTAATAGTATTGTGAATATGGAAACATAGGATTGTTCATATTAATGGGGCATCACACACATGTAAAATGCTTACATTGGGTTTAAGTCTATTTCCTTATGGAAAAATCATTCAAAATCTTTTTTGTTGTTGCCGTTGAGGTTTTGAACCATCGATATTTGTAGGCATCTTACTTTGCAATACCACAGCAAACTTCCTGTTCCCGTCTAACTATAACTTGGAATCCACTGACAAACTCCTCCCCACCCCTTCTTCTCGCCTCTCTCTCTCGCTCTCTCCAGCCTCAGGTGGCCACTGTTCTATCCTCCACTTCTATAAATAAGACCAGTATTTTTATACTTTATACATATGAGACCATGTAGTACTTGTCTTTCTGTACCTGGATTATTTCACTTAATGTAATAATCTCTGGTGGTTGTTGCAAATGACAAGATTTTGTTCCTTTTCTTGGCTAAGTAGTATTCCTCTGTGTATGTATACCACAGTTTCTTTACCTATTTACTGATTGATGGACACTCAGATTGTTTCCATTCCTTGGTTATTGTTAATCATGGTGCAATGAACATGGGAGTACATATGTCTTTTTGACACTTATTGCCTTCCCTTGGGCTGTATACACAGATGTAGAATTGCTAGAGCATAGATTTTTTTAATACATAATAACAAGGCATAGAAACAAATGTTTAATAATAATAGTAATTTTAACTAGAGAGGGAGAAGGGGGAAAACTGAATTCTGTTCATGGGTTCTATGAACAGAATCTGCCGATCCTCAGACAGAAGCTCTCTTTAGAGTCATAAACTCCTGGTAAAAGATTTGACCTGTACTTATTTTTTTAAGGTAGTAGATTTAAAAAAAATACTTTTAAAATCTAGATGCTCTGTGGTAAAATCTGTATTACATGCTAAATGATGTCTGCATATAATAAACCTCACATTATTTTTTACGTGCATACAGTTTTAAAGTGTTAATCATAATGAACAACATTTCAGTACCTCTGTATGAAGTTCAATTAGCATTTCCACAAGAATTGATACTGAACAATACTAAACTGTTCAAAGACTCCCTAGAGTTTTCCTTCTTGCTATGAAAGCTTCGTTGATTTCTTCATAGTTGAAACAATAAAATAGCACCATTTAGGTTTTTGAGAATTGCAGTCTCTAAATATTTTCAAATACATTTCTTTTAATCTGTATTATGCTTCTAGTGAAAATGATCTTTTCTGTCTGCATGCAATGAGATTGAGAATAACTCACAGTTTACTAAATGGAAATTGTCATATGAGAACAAAGTGAAATAATATTAAATATTAGTTTAGAATACCAAAATTCTATTATGTTCTGTTTTTTAATTGTGTTTTCTCTAGCTCTGGCTCTTTTTTGCTTTGTGTTCAGCATTATTTATGCTTGTACATTCTTTCAAAAAAGAAGGGCTCTAGAGGCACATTTTTAAAATAAAGAAGTTTCAATTCTTATTGAATCTTTTCTTCCTTTATTGTTAAAATAATTCCAGAGATAAAGATGGAAGTTGGTGACTTGCTTATAGCATCAGATAACATTCATGATTAACAATGAATAATGATTGCCTATTATTGTATTTACTGTGATGTCTGCAAATCATTTTAGTGCATATTTTTTCATTTATAATCTTGATACTATAATACTGAGAGGACAGTTTTAATTTTTATTTTGTAGGTAAAGAGCTTCTACAGAAGAGCAAGGAAATGGTTTGCCTAAGGTCATGTGTGTGAATTTGTGTTTGGGGTGCACAAAACACTACAAACTCATTTACCACTTCCCAGGCATTTTTTCAAATTAAATCTATTTTTAAATGATACATAAAAGCACAAAACTGTAAACATTAATGGAATATATATTGCATAGTACTTAAATCAGCTTGAACATATGTATTTTCTCAAGCATTTATCATTTCTTTTTGGTGAAAACTTTAAAAAAAGTCCCTTCTTCTAGCTTTTTGCGATGTACAGAACATTACTGTGACCTGTAGTCGCTCTGCTCTGCAATGTACAGTGGAAAGTCCTGCTTCCATTCGACTGTGACCTGGTGATGATGGCTCAGCCTCTTCTATCCCTGCCCCTCACCCTTCCCAGCCCCTGGTGATGATGGCTCAGCCTCTTCTATCCCTGCCCCTCACCCTTCCCAGCCCCTGGTGACCACTGTTCTGCTCTCAACCTCTGTGAGATTAACTTTTAGATTCCAAATGGGAATGAGCCCATGCGGTACTTACCTCTCTTTGCCTTGCTTATGTCACTTAGCATAATGTTTTTCCATTTCATCAATGCTTTCACTAATGCCACTTTTCTTTTGACAAGTGCAATACTATTCTGTTGTGTGTATATACCACGTTTTCTTCATCCATTCATTAGTTGGTGGGCATTTAGATTATTTTCATTTCTTGGCTATTGTGAATAGTCCCTCAATGAACACGTATTTCAGATGTCTGTTCAACATACTCATTTCATTTCTTTTAGATTTTTATCTAGCAGTAGGATTGTTGGATCATAGAATAATTCTACTTTTAATTTTTTGAGAAATCTCCGTGCTGTTTCCCAGACATTTGTTTCAATCATTTACCTATATGATCTTATTTATCCTCCCAATAACTCTATATTTTGTGTGTTATGACTGTTTATTTTAGAGGTGAGGGAGTTGGGGGACTCAGATTAAGTAATTCTGAGGGTTTTAAACCTAGTGAGTGACCCCCGATGAGAAACCGTGAAGTATAACACTGGCTGCCTGGTCTTGGAGTCTGAACTTTAACTTCTACTGTTTGAGACCTCTTAAAATTTCATTTTTCATTTGCATTACTGAGAGTTATTGTTACTGGTTAGTGTTTTGTTACACTAACCCTTTTAGATGACATTAGTGATGATGGCAGGTAACTTTAGATATATTTGGACATTTTGTTTGTACTGGGATTTGAACCCAAGCCTTTCACACTGATTTACATCCCAGTATTCTTTTATTGTTGTTCAGTTTTCTTTTTGTTTCTGAGACAGGCTCTCCTTAAGTTGCCCAGGCAAGACTCGAACTTGTTGTATTCCTCTGCCGCAGTGTCCCAAAGTGCTGGGATAGTTAGACTTGAATGGGATTATTTTATTGTTTTGGATATGTTTACTAAAATTTTGGTAGTTATTGTTCTCATAAAAGATTTCTTTTATAAATGCAAAGAGGCGTTCTTACCATTCCATTTAATCAGAGTGCTTCTCGGAAATGTACTTGAATACTACTAAATGGATTTCAACAGCAAGATAATCATAGATGTTCTTTCCTTTGAGTTGAAGACATATTTTATTGATAAGATTCCAATAGCTTAGTAATTGTTTTTTGGCAGTCTGGTGGGAAAAAGCATTTCATGATGAGCCTGAATTCGTTTTCATTGAATATTACATTCATATTATTAAGGCAGCTTTGCATTTTTGTAATCTTTATAAACCTTTTATATCAAGATCTTATCCTTACATGTTTTCTGTCTTGGCTAAGAAATTCTTGTAAGAAAGCAGGGTTTATATTACCTGATTGTAGGCTGAGGCCTTTGCTTGGTAATTACCAAAATGTGATTCTTGGCATCCACTACTCTAATCTTACTCTGCGTTCCCTGGACTTTGCTTTGAGCCCACAAGGCTGCACCTTAGACTGTGGCATTGTGAGCCTCTATTTTTTCCTTAATTTAAGGCTTCATTCCTTGGGCCCATACCTATTGTGGTACAGCATCAGTCTCTCGGAGCCCCAAGAGTTTGTAATCAACACAGCAGTCCTCCTGAAGACTCATGGAAAACCATGATAATCATGCTTTCAGCCCAGCCATTTTCACAGGAAGATGGGAGCAGAGACGTCAATCAAGCAGCCACATCTTTCCAAGTTCCATAAACTGTTGACTGCTAAATGCCTTGAAGCTGCTCCAGGAAGTATCTTCCTTGGTCACAGTAGGCTTCAATCTCAGACCTATCCCAGATGATTCTACCTTGCAGCAACTATTGATGACTCTACCCTGTATCCACTCCTGACAGCTCCTGCCCTGCCCCTGCCCTCCTCCTTGTAAGTCCTCACGTGGGTCTAATTAATGTAAAAATTTGCATGTGTGGCTTATTGCTCCTCTATATAAGCAGCACGCCCTCACGTTCCTTGGATCAGCTGAGGAAGCTTTCTTCCTGATAAATGCTCCTCTGTGCTGAAGTACAGGTCCTTACCTAGCCTCACTGGAGTGGTTCTGTAAATCTACTCGTGATTCTTATTTTGGGAGGTGTGGACAGACCAACTTGCCACTAATGGAGCTGCACTTGGCTGATTCATGATTTCCATACGATTTGAGCAGAAGAACACCAAGCTAACTGGTAACCGTGAGTTACATGGTATGAATAGTGAATTTTTAAACCGATTCTTTTTGTTGTTCTTTAGTTAAAAACGAATGTTCTATGGGATACGTGGTAGAGGATAAGGTCTTATATGAGTGCACAGATAGTATGGCTTAGACCTATGGTGGTGAAGCTATGGCACGCATGCCATAGCAGGCTGTGACTTAACAATGAAGGCTCTAAAAGGTTCACCATCACTGGCTTACACCATTTTGAGGAGGGAAAACGAATGCATATCCTGGATAATACGACTCACTGTTTACATTGTTATTTATAATTCCTGGTGTTTGTTGCCAGCTAATTGTCACCCAGTAACCAGAATAGGCAGCTTAAACTTGACGGGAAAGATCATGTTGCTGAGTTTATGTGTAGCTTCTACCCCTCCAAACATGGCTGCTTTGTATTCATTGTACCCTGGGGTGAGTGGAGAAAAACATTCTGGACAGGGAAATTGACATTTTGGATTACCTTTTCTCCCCCACCTGATTATTGGGATCCTACACACACACACACACACACACACACACACACACACACTTTGCTAACCTTCATGGCCTGCTTAGAAAATACTTTCTCTGGTAAAGTTTCCCTGAAATCAAAAGAATTAGATGATATTTTTCTATCAAGTTATGTAGTAGTCTCATTACAGCATTTGTAAAACTGTATTATAATTTTTTCTTCTTTCTCTCTTTTTTAAATCCTGTGTGTGTGTGTGTGTGTGTGTGTGTGTGTGTGTGTGTGTGTGTGGTCGTGGTGTAGATTGATTCCCGGACCTTCACGGTGAGCTATATAACCAGCTGTTTTAACTTTCTGAGGCACGTTATTGCTAAATTGCCGGGGTTGGGCTTGAATTTGTGATCCTCCTGCTTTATTTTCCCAGAGAGCTGGAATTTCAGGCATGTACTAGCATGCCTTGCTTTATAAATTGCTTCATGAATAACATTCCCCAGTTTGGCTAAAATATATTGGTATACAGAACACCTTTTGTATACTTTTGAATCTCCAGTAAGCCCTAGCACTTCGTGTCAAAATTTGTTGGGAGTGATTGGAAATCGTTCTCATTTAACATTTGTAGTTTTATTTAACATGTGTTCTCTAATAAATCTCCTCTATCATCCATCCACTCAGATATTTATCCCATTGGTTCTGTCTCTCTGAAGAACTCTGATTAATATAAATGGTATTCTAGGTATTTGCATAAAATACATAAAAGTTTACATGCTAGGCTGGGCATCCTGCTGCATGCCTGGAATCCCATTGTGATGCAGCACTTGGGAGGCTGAGGGAGGAAGATCTCAAATTCAAGGCCATTCTATGCTACATGAAGAGTTCAAGGCATAGTGAAATGCTGTCTCAAAAAACAAAACAAAAATATTCACGTGCTAAACACATGTGGTTCTCTGCATGTATCTCAAAAAACAAACACACAAATCCTGGGTGATAATTATCTTACTGTTACCTTTATTTTCTCCCTGTTTTATATGTTTGCAATTTTTCCCATCAAAAAGCTTTAATGACCTCGAAAGTGTTAACATATTCAATTTAACAATATTAAAGATGATATGTATATGTTATTGAATACAATTCTCAGTAATTTAATTTTTATTGAATTATTTAAAACCCAGGTTGCATGGTAAGAAATGAAATTTTCTTGACTTAATTTGTCCTATATTAGTTATTTTTGTACATTTTTCATATTTTACTAGTTACTTGTGCTTGCACTTGGTGAACTGTGTAATAATGTGTTTTACATATTATTCTGCTGCCCTACAGAGATACTTAAAATATATTTTTTCACATACATAACAAAATGATCCTGGGAATTCCCAGGATCATTTGTTCATGAAAAAATATATTTTTAAAATATTTCTAATAAAATATAATTTACTAAAATTTACCGAGGAGGCAGAAAGAGTCTAAATTGACTCCTATATAAGGTACAGAATGGTTGAGAAGGAGGTATCTTTCCCAATGCATTAGTCCTACTGAGATAGTTTCATAGGTAAATTCCTTCAGTCCTTTCAGAAGTCAGTAAATAGTTTCTTGATAACTCAGAGTCTGTACTTTTTCTCAGTAATTATGGCTCCTTAAGTCAAATTAATATTTCTTGAATTTTGAGGATGTGGTTTTTATGGAAGTTTCTCATCCACCAAAACCATTTTAAATGAAATTTTAATAGATATAATTTTCTTTGAATTCTTATGCTGTTATCTACAGATGATCTTTAAGAATTCTGTGTATTGTGTACAGTTTAATGGATCTGGACACATACATATACCTGTGATATCATCACCCAGATTAAGGAAATAGATATATCTAACACCTTGCAAAATTTCTGAGTGTTCTTATGTTTTTGTTTTTGTTTTGTAGTGAGGGCGCTTAATATAAGTTCTAAGCTCTTAATAAATTTGAAGTGCACTATTTTTAGCAGTAATTTTATCCAATCTGCATACATTCATCTTCCAGGAATGCAAGCATGAGGACACAATTAATTTGCATGTTATTGCTAAAACCCTTTCATACTGGTGGAGATATAACCCAGAAAGCTATTAAAAACACTTGATTGCATGGATAATATTTATTTCATATTTTGCTATTTGGTTTATTATTTCTTCAAGAGACAGAAAAGAAAATACTGTGTAATGAATACTATCTAATTTTTGCCAAAAAAGAGAAGAATGCTATGGAAAGTACATTTTATAATACTTTCACATTCATAACTATAGATAGTATAATGCTCCTAGCTAAATCTTCAGAGCATGTAAAGGATCACTTTAAGTCAGATACTTGTTTCAACCAGCTTAAATCTCTGTCTTTGACACTGACTCTAAAAATTATCCATATATGGATGGGTTGTATTAATCAGCTTTGTATTGGTGGGATGAAATACCTGACACCTGACGCCCGCTAAGTTAACAAAGGAGAGGTTTATTCTGGCTAATAGTCTCAGAAATCTCTCAGTCTATGTGTGGCTGCCTCCAGGGCAGAGACATTATTATGGAGCAGCATGAAGGAGGAATGTCCATCAACTCACGACAGTCAGGAAGCAGTCTAGAAAAGACATGGAGAAGGAGCGAGGGACCAGATACAGTCCCCAAAGCCACACCTCCACGTCTCACCAAGATGCACTCAGATATAGGTATCTCTCAAGCTAATGAAGTTGACCATTAAGATTAATCTTCACATAAATCAAATCTGGTTGTATTTTAGTACATAATCTGTCTTACATGTAATTAAAATAAATAAGCCCTATCATCTAATTCATACTTCATTTTCCTAAAACAATGTGTCTGTAGATTTATGATAATCTTTTCAAATTGCCATTTAGATCTATAGATGCTAAACAGATACTCTTTAAGCTTTCATATCACCCCATTATAAATAATCATTTATTTCTAAATATGAAATAATCTTGATTAAAGAAAACATTAAATTGTTGAAATACATTTTATAATTAGTTCCTCTGCCTAACTGTGGACTTACCAACCTCTATACTCGGACACCTTTAAAAACCAATGAATCCATTTTATCTGAACATCTTCTTATATTTATTTTAGAGATTCAACTCCAAACTAGGTTGTTATTTTTCTGACATTTAAACCAGTCCTATGTCTTGTTCCTGATTTATGTTTCTTAGGGAATGGGATACTTTTCTCTTGTCTCTAATACCCTTTATTGTGTTTGAAGACCATTTTAACTTATACCACATCTTAATGTCTTTGTTAAATTTCCTGCTATGTTTTAACATCAGTCATCTGTTCCTTCAAAAGTGATAGCAAGAGTGGAATGGATAAGAACAAACAATGACTTATACATTTTCTTCCAGATCCCAGTTAGGTGTTTTTTTGTTTTGTTTTGTTTTGTTTGCCCTTTAGCTTAGAATGCCTAAAAAAGAATTATCAGTTCTGGAATAAATGAGAATTTGTTCAGTTTCTTGATGAGCCAGAGAGTAATTTTACCTAAAGTTCCATGGATTTGTGCTAGATTGAACAATTAAATTTTCTGTTTGCATGTAGATAGCTGGGATCCTAGGATAAAGATAGAATTGGAAAATGTATATTATGGGCAGTGCACATTCATCTTACATAATTTTAATTGATTCGATGTATTCATCTGACTTTCATCCATGGATAAAATCCAATTGGTGGGCAATTTGAGAGTCCACATGAACATTTTTAATCTCACTATTTTGCATATTACAATTTCTGTATGTTCATTTTCTTACTCAGCAATTATTACTTTTTTGAAAAAAAAATTTCCTGTTAAGAATGTTATATGATCTTTGATTTACACAACATCTCTTTGAATATTTATAAAATACATTTTGTACATAATAAAGACTAGTTCTAGCCAATATTAATACTAGGAGTAAGAAAATATTTTCTTGAATCAGACAAATGTTTTCTTTGTGGGGTTGTCTCCTTTCAACATCTTTAAGTCTTCAGCAAGATAGGAAAAAACTCAAAAAAATTATCCAAATAGCAAAATCAGTCTGTTGAATTAAATGAGCTTCGTGTCTAAGTCGGTCACATGGCACCTTGCCCAAAGTCCTGGTCTGTTTACATATGATTATTCAGCTGTCTTCACTTTGGCCTATTTTAAATAAATTGTGTTAATAAGACTTACTAATAGTGTTATTAAAGTTAGCTTCTGTTTCATTTTAATAACTTATTTTTATATTATTTATTTTCATTCACTTTACAAATATTCTTTCTTCCTTTCAAGTCACCATCTACCTCAAGATTATAAAATCATTTCTGTCTACATCTATGGTAGGAAATCATTAACAGTCCATTTTTGAGTTGTTGGTGATAATTGACATAACTAATTGGTTTCACTTAATATCATTAATTCCTTAAAATTGAATGCAGTGTGGTTAAAAACACAAAGTATGGATTTTCTGGTCTTGCATATTAATTCTGTCTCTTGTAGCAATGTGGTTGCTAATCTAAATACTTGGGTCTTTAAAATAAAAATTGATCAATCAAAAGTTCAGTGAGATTACACACAAAATATAATTATTATTCAATACACATCACCCTTACTAATTGGTATTTATAGTAGTGAAACATTGAAATTTTCATGACTAAATATGCAACTTATTGTATTAATTATGAATCAGTGGTTAATATTACCCATTACATATTCATTAATGAAATGATTTCATATTTTGAAACAAAATGTAGTTTAGAAAACATCATATAATGTTTTTGTAAATGATAATCATTTGATAAGATACATAAAATACTTTCATGGCAATTTATATTTGGTCTGTACCATAAAATTTGTGTAGTAGTCTTAGGTACAGGAAATAAAAATGTGCCTGTCATATTGAACTGAACAGATGAAAAGCAAAAGCATATTTAATGGTCAAAAAATATCATTTTCTCCCCTAAGGGCTAGTGATGGTTCGCTCTTAATAATATTATAAATTCCAAATCAATCAACAAACATTATTTCAGAAGATTTTTATTTCCAGGAAGTGTATCATTTACTTTCAATTGACTTTTCTTTCCTTTTAGTTATTTATGCTAATCAACTTGTCAATTCCTGTAATCATTAAACATCCCATTTCCAAACAAAAATTTTCTGTAAGCCATAGAAATAAGAAATTTGGCAAGATTTTTTTTCATGATTCAATGTTTCCCTTGCTCCAGCACTACGCTCTTTTATCCGATTCCTATCCAGAAAAGCAGTAAGGAATGAAGAACCTTAACAAAAGATTTTCATGGACTGAGAAAGTGTTTAGAATTATACTATGGAATTGTCACAAACACACTAAAAGAAATCAATTGGCATCTGCTTTTGAAAAATCCATAACTATACTTTCCTTTTAGTATTCAAAGGTTTTATTCTTGATAACTATGTATTATTTTTAATGTACAAAACTCTTAAGTTACAATATTCTGTCTTTAGCCTGTGCTGTTATGTCAATGAAAATTTGGCAAGGAACCAACAAGAAGGGACTGTGCTTATTGTTGAGAGAATAATATGACTAGTTATTATGACTATTTTGTGCTGCTAGATTGGAGAATATAATGTTCCATCTGAGGATGCAGAACCTTAATTTTTATCTTTAGTTCCATTAAGGAACTGCACATAGTGAGAAAAATAAAACTTTTCCTAAAGTATATATTTTTGGAAATGCTGTAAATCTCTTTTTATATAGGAGCAAATTTAAGTGGGGATAAATCTTTGCAGTTTGTTGACTTGTAAAAACTCATAAAACTAATATTTTTCCTTGCATAAGAATTTTAAATTCAAAATCAAAGCAAATCTTAGATTGATAAGAAGACCTGTAAAGCAGAACTGTTAAATATAAACTTTTCTGTAATTCGAATAATGCATCCATTACACAGAAAGCCTTTCACCTGTTGGAAGTCCAGTCTGTACTTTTGGATATGTTAAATTGTGTTCATAATATTTTAAGGCTTGGGAATGTAGCTTAGTGGTAGATGAATTGCCTAGCATGCAGGAGGCAGATTTCCAGCATTGCAAAAAGAAAAAGATTAAAAACAAAACAAAATGAAAAACCAAGAAAAATGTTAAAGAGGGAATGGAACAAAACTTGTTAAATAATCAGGTTGAGATTATGAAGTGAAAACACCGAACACATTGTGACAAAAAAGACAAAGATCTCTGGGATTTGTGAATTTACTAAGTGAAGTACTTCAGCAAAATATAAATAGACGATTAGTACTTTTACTGCATTTCTTTTAAAAAAAATCAAGTTTTAAACTCAGACAGTAGTACCATTTTATGTCATGTGTTATGATAAACTCATCCGTGTAGTTTATTGTTTTGACATTAACAGTGGTTCAAAAAAGATGGCTAAAGAAGCTGAATCTTAAAGAGCCGTGAAATAGTAATGTATGCCTCCCAATTAAAGCATCCATAAATTATTTATTTTGCAATTTTTCTTTAATTTTGAAAGTATGAAGTTGTATAACTCATATAAGACTAATAAATTATGAGCATTTATTTATATATTATGAATATTTGCTTACACACTTCAACATTTTTGAAGTTTCATATACGTTTAGAATGTATATAAAGTACTAGCTTGGAATATTCACCTATAATTGCTTGTTTTACTAAGCTTTGTGATCCTAATTACATTTATGGAAAATTGATTTATTCTTGAATATTTTTATCTAAAGTACCCAAAGTATGAAATTTTTTAATTTCCTTATTTACATACTTTAAATAAAGGCATAGATATCTAAAATTACATTATCTGTAGTATGTAAATGTAATACATTTTAACTCCCAAATGTTTATTATTATAGGTTTATATTAAAAAACTGAATTAGTACAACTAGGGAAAATAATGTGCAGTAATCCGTGGTCTCATTACACAAATAAATTACAATAAATTAGATACTATTCCCAGTTCAACATTTTTGAGAAATCCTTTACTATGGAAAATTTGAGGGAGGAAAGAATGCAACCATAACCTCTCTTACTAGTTATATAACCTATGATACTGTCATAATTTGTATAATCCTCAATTTTTTTCACTTGCAAAATGAGATAAATTGGAACTATGTGACAAAGGAATATTAATACAATGAGATAAGCATGTTGAATAATATAATCAATGGGTTGTAGAGACCGCTTTATGAAGTCAGAAAGTTTTTATTATGTAAATGCTAATGGAGAATACACAAACCAAAGCACAAACTAAAATTACATACCTAGATTAAAATAATTTAAAAAGAATTATAGCTAATGGCAAAAGAAAGTGCATACACTACAAATGATTTCTACTTTTGCCTCTATTTTTGTGCCTTCAGGTTTAATATTGTGGTGTGAAAAGCTACTATTCAGGATTAGGTATATTTCGCCTAAGTGTGTGGAATCAGACTTAAATGAAATACAATGGCAGTAGAACTGGGTGGTGCTAACATTCAACATTAAGGTCACAAAAAATTTGCTTTTAGTGGTTATATCCTTAAAGATCTAGCCAAGATGCAGTTTACAGTTAAAGGGTTGCTATGACATATACTTTCTATGTCAGTTTAAACAATATATTCTTTTTAGAATAACCTTTGTATCTATCACATCTACTTCTTTTTTTTTTTTTTTTGCATGAAAGCAAGCAATTTGTTGATCTGGCTATTGTCCCTTCCATCATGCCCTTGATAAAATGCTATATTACCTTTTATCGAGCCCAGAATGGAAGCATCACGCTTGTATTCACCCCTAAAATTGCTTCTTAAGAAAACACGTGACAGGGTGACTCATCTGCATGTTTAATTTTGTATGATACATTGTCCAAGAGAAATTCAGCTGATTATCAAAAAATAGAAATTAAAAAATTCTAGCAACTTTTAAATGTCATCTACATTCTACCTTGTCTGATTTTATTTCACCACTGTGGGAGACAATAGTCAGAATTATGGTTGTTTGTCTCTTCTCAGTTCACCTGAATTCATTTAATTTTTCGAAGAAAAAAATGTTGGCAACTTCTTTTGTTAATTTTTCGAAGAAAAAAATGTTGGCAACTTCTTTTGTTCCCTTCCAATAAAGGTAAAATGCCAACGGCTTCGATGGAGGGAAAAAATTAAGGAAGGCTGGGAGTGGGTACATTTTTCTTGTCAAAACTACCATTTACATATTTTTTTCTAGCAAAATTGGGTGCTGCAGATTTTAACAAATAATTTGCGAAAAAGCATCTTGATATGTGAGAGAAGCTTTGAGGTTTGATATCCAGGGCAGAATAATGGCAACATGAGATTTTAATGTCGATTCTAATTTAAGTATTCCACATGGATGGTGCTGATTTGTAGCAGTGATTTGTGAAGATGCGCTTCATTAAAATCCTGTTTCTCTTCTGCATAAAATGGATTGGAAGTCAGGCTGAAGGCACCAAATACAGCTAATTTCAGGAATGATCGCATTGCTTGCTTCACAAGTTTGTAAATGAGACACAATTTATGAATTGGTCTATTTTTAGCACATGTATTTCTTTGCCATTGCTCTGAACGAAATATGATGACCAGTTCCTTGACACTTTTGTGGAATGGCCTCCAAAATAATTTACTGAAGTACAGATAATGGTTATGCATATGCTTTCTAGGAATGCGTGAGTCTTTTTAATGAAATGAAGCTGTTACTGTGTCTTTCTGCCTTTTCTTTTATACTTCTTGTCAAGTTGCTATCTTCCAGATCATGAGCTATCTCGAGCCATGTTGAAGACCTTAGAAGAGAATGCATAAGAATTACTCTAAAGATATTTAATCTTTTGCTTCATTTCCCCTTGTGTTGATTTTTGGCGAGAGTCATAATAGGATTTGTAAACTGATGGATCAGGGTTGATTGCACTAAGAAATGGATCATCTGTCCCTTGTGTTCTTGAGAGTAATTCACTTCACTAATGTACAGTTTCATGTGTTGTTAAAAAGAGAAAAACTGTCAACTGCTGAAGGTGACATGAGAACATATGCTTTACTGGAGAAAAACAAATTTCTGGGTTCTTTGGAGAGACTTTAACATTTACAAGGAATATGCAGATACATGCATGGACAGGAGAAGGCTTTAGGGAAAGTAACCTCCTGGGACTGTGTTCACAATTTAGAAAACACTAGTACATGTGTAAATTGCCTAACTCTGCTGGCAAAGTGGAGATTACACGCACACAGTGTAGGGAACAAGCCTGTGTACATTTCCCAGCCAGATGGTGTAAGACAGTTCGTTAGCACTGTGTCCTTAGATTATGTCTCTATTAGTCTTCTTGGCCAAGATGACTATTTCTGTAGTGTGGTGGAGCCACAGATAAAAAACACCTCTATTAAACCAAAGCAAAGCATTTAGCTAGGCAAAAATCTAGTGACTAAATTTTCTAGCAGTTCACGAGGATTGCAATCTGGTTTCTGCATTAGTCGTGTATACGTGTGTGTTTTTGTGTGTGTGTTCCATGTAAATCCCAAGTTCATCTAACAGACCTGGGCTACAAAAGAGGCATTTTTAAAATTTTGTAACAAAATAAATGAATACTCTGTGCTATGCTGTTATGTATTATATAGGAGTACTCAGACTGAATTTAGATTCCTGTATATCCCTAGAGTTAAGAAAAGTTCTTGTTTTACAAGTGTTTTTCTTTGCTTATTTCAAAAAGTGCTTACCTTTCAAAATAGAATTATTTTCCAATACAAATTCAAATAAAACCAGTGAAGATTTGCTGGCATAATTATATTTTTACATTACTTTGAAATAATATAAAAAATCTGTGATTTTGGTAACTTAATATGTAGTAATTCTCAACACTGAGATGTTTCTCTGGTTTAGATTCTTAAATTGTTATGTGCAAAATTTGTTATTAATAGCAAACTTGACCTTTGCTTAGCAATTTTTAGAACTTTTTTTCTCTGAAAGTGATTTGATTATCTCATATAATATTCTCTATAGATTTAGGGGCTTCTATGCTCCACATAGTTTTAAAATATTTATATCTTTTCCTTTTGACTCCTCAGCCAATTTCTTGCAAGAATATATAAATGATAAAGTACTATTAAATGTGTTTCCTTGAAATTTACAAGGAAATCTTTGTAGAAGCTTGTGGCACACTGAAGGGAAATGGTAGAAGAGATCCTGTGCAAATGATTGTTGTATGATTCAGGAATACCTTCTAGTAACATCTTTGCTTCATTTTCTTCCTCAGCCGTCCCCACACTCATCATTGTGACAATGGAAATATAATAAATATATAGATAGATATTTAAGTAATTAGAAATACAGTAAATATTTATCACTTGATGAATAACTACTCCCAAACTTACAGCTGTAAATAATTGACTGTTTTATTTATTCATGACTTTGCAATGTGAGCAAGGCACAGTGGCTTCTTCTGTTAGGTTTGTCAGTGGTCAGCTGTGTGACCGTCGTCCACTGGCAGGTGACAAAGGGCTGGGCTCAGCTCTGATGCCAGAAAGGCTGAGTGTCTGTCTTATTCTATGTGATTCCAGAAACTATTTTTCTCCATATGACTCATCTGTATGTCTCTTCAGCCAGATAGCCAGAGTGCTTTCCTATTGTTTCAGGGCTCCCCAAACAGAACAGCAGAAGGTTCCAGTTCCTTTTAAGTCCAAAATTATCCCAGTGTTGATTTAATTGCATTCTATTCATTAAAATGAGTCACAGGGCAACCTAAACTCGAGAACACTGGGTTACACCAAGGCATTGACTCTAAGGCATGATTTAATACAAGCTGCAATAGGTAACCACACTAATACCAATGTGATTTTTGTAATACTATTAATTGTTCTGCAATAAATGTAGACTATTAATATTACAGAAAAACGTGCTAAGTAAGGTAGAAATAATTCATAATATGTTATGAAATTTCATTTTATTTTGATAATGGTCAAATTACAAATATTTATCAATAGGTAGAAATAGAAAAGTAGATAAAATTTACCAAAAACAAATAACATTCTTTTACAAATGAGTGTAAATATTTAGGAGAAAATTT
The DNA here is from genome assembly GCA_004026905.1 of Hystrix cristata. Classification (NCBI taxonomy): domain Eukaryota; kingdom Metazoa; phylum Chordata; class Mammalia; order Rodentia; family Hystricidae; genus Hystrix; species Hystrix cristata. The sequence goes on from PVJO010001842.1 coordinate 57,284, forward strand.
TAAAATGAAATATCTAATGTTTTATTAATTTAGAGGGCATATTAATCCTTAGATTTATTCTGTTTAGTAATATTTTCTTAGGTATCTAGTCCATAATGAACTTTATTAAAGATAAGAATACACTGCAATAACAGAAATTGAACGTGTTTATTAACATTGAAAGAATGGGTTTCTATAGAAGTACTCCCTCTGGCAACCACTACAGCTGTTGATTGCTATGTAGTAAAGAAACAATTATTACAAATATGTGATTTCCACTTTCAGTTTTCAGTTTGGCTAAAAACACAAGCTTTCTCTTTAGTTTGACAGCTCTTAATCTGTGTTTTTTAAACTACTAGTCTTTCAGAAATAGTACAATTATAATTTTTGATAAAGAACATAAAAATTAAAATTTTTGACAAAGAATATAAAATATTTTCATATATAACGTACAAAGTGTTAATATCATAGTTTAAAATAAAATCTTAGAATGAAATAAGAAATACTTCAATAGGAATATAGAAGAAAAATGTCAATACACAGTTTATAGAAGAAGAAATACAAAAGGCTGTAAATAGAGAAAAATAGTCTCTTTAAAAGCAAAAAAAATGCATATTAAAGTAATAAAGGCATACAGTTTACCATCTGTCAGATTAGCATGGGCTTTGAGAAACCATGTCTATGTACTTTTGATGAGATTGTATATGTGATTTCTAGAAATCAAATTCGAATTCCAAATATGTACCCGAAGTATCTCTTGATTAAGGTGACGAAATAGTCATGCTGTAAAACCACTCTTTCAATTTCTAACTTCAGCTACTGTATTTATTTGTAAAAGATCTAAGCATTAGTTCTTTTTTCAAACTCTTAGGTTATTTTTCATAGTTTCTTACTAACTGATATTATTTTAAATCTTTCTCATTTCTCTGAACATAGTAAGAATTCTTGTTTTCTAACCTTTTATATGAATGCTAATATTTTATAAATTTTCAAATCTTTTTTGGCTCTTTCTTCACTTCTAGTTTTTGTTTGTTTCTTTAGTTGTAATATTCTTTGCTGTTTCTTTTTTGCTATGAGACGATTGTTATTATATAAAACTGTTTGAATTCTGAGTCCCAGAAGGAAAACTGTCTGCTTTTTCTGTTATTTTGGAGAGGAATTTGAGTTTCCTCTGTCAAACACCTAGATCACTACTTACTAGAAATCTTTTAAACTCAATACATGGCTAGAAGTTCAATCATGAATTTGTTGTGACTTTAGATCCAAATCTACATAAAGAGCAGAATGGGGTTGTATCTGTGCTGCTCATTATTTAAGTAACTTTCCCTTGTAGGCCCCTATGTACACAGGTATCTGCACCTGATCTTAGCCAGAAGGCCAAGAAGCGATTACACAGGTGTCTAGAGATGACTTCATTTTGACCTGGGTGTGTATGTGTCTCTGGGGGCCTTAGATCTAAGGGAGATGACCTTTTAGGCTCCCTCCCCACTATGGGACACAGTCTGCCATTTAATTCTCTCCCTCACACCCTGTGAATATATCAAAGCAAAAATATAAATTCATTCAATTTGGCAGATGTCATCAAATGAAGTTTAGGCTCCCTGTTAATCATTAGGGTTCCAATGTCATCTAGACTTTGACTTAGGTATCATTGTGTATTGTCATCACAATGCTATGAAACCAACTACTATTCTTCAATGTATAGAAAGATAAGCACACATGTGCTAGGATGAGGATCTTGGTGGGACGTCTTTAACTGTGTGGGCATGGCTGGCTGTTAGGATGGCCTGAGTTGGCATACTATGATTTGGCTTTGCTCCTGATGGCTTACACCCTGGTTTGGGACTATACATTTAGCTCTAGCCTGACTATGTCTTTCTCATGCTGATCATGGAGGATATGAATGAGCTAATCCAATAATGCAAGCATCTTTTGAACTATTGTTTGCAACTTCTTGTTAACATCTTGTTGGCCCAAAGCAAGCCGTGTGGTGAAACCATAACTGGAGTGAGAAGTCTATGCAGAGGGAGTCAATACAGTTTGAGTTGAAGAATGGAGATTTGAAGAATGGAGGTATTTTAAAATTTAACTCATAGTAAAATCTTTACCAATGGTAATTTCTTACCATCATGTCAGTTCTATGATGAAATTGAGAAGTTTGTTATTTACATTTGCCTTGAGCTTTTATTATGTTCATTTGTATGCACATTTCAAATATACTAGCCAAAGAAAGCAGAGGCTGCTTCCACTGACTTATGTATTTTTTAAAAAGTTCCATGATGACGTATTTTAACATTTTGCAAGAGATATTATTGAATATAATGCACACTTGATGTCACCATTATAAATGAGTGAATTGGTTGAATCAAATGTTAATGTAGTCCAGGGTAATATTTGTTTTGTTCTTGTAATTACATAAAGTATTTGTTCTTTTCTATTGAAACAATAGAATATATAGATTTACAAAATGAATAAAACATGAGTTACATCTAACCAAACCATTTGGGAAAAACTACTGCAGATAGATTTAACAAAATAATCCTATACATCATCTGTTTTCATTTCTTTTCAAAACATAACAAATAATTTTCTTGTCTTTCAGTATTCCTGTAGTACATATTTTTAAATTACTGTATGGCATCTCATTCTGTATTTGCCACAGTCTATTCAACTGAATACCTATTTTTTAAACTGGTTGGTTTTAATTTTCAAAATTGTAAGCAATGAGGAAAAAATATTCATATTGATTATTGTGTCCTTTGTATTGATTTCTTTAGGATAAATGATTGGAGTTAGAGTGGTCAATTAAAATTTATTCAATGATGTGATACTTCAAGGACATCTTCCTCTTTCTTTCTTTCTTTCTTTCTTTCTTTCTTTCTTTCTTTCTTTCTTTCTTTCTTTCTTTCTTTCCTTCCTTCCTTCCTTCCTTCCTTCCTTCCTTCCTTCTTTCTTTTCTTTTCTTTTCTTTTCTTTTCTTTTCTTTTCTTTTCTTTCTTCTTTTCTTTCTTCTTTTCTTCTTTTGTTTTTGTTTCCAAACATGTTTACCTGCTACATATTCTGGAAATGATCAAAGACCATTCACATGAGAACGAATAGAGAAAACTTATACATAGCTTGTTATAGAAGGAAATCAGCCTCCATCATCTGCTTTTGACAGGGACTCAAAGGTAGGCAGGAGCATGAGAAAGCTTTATAGTGAAGCAAGGGGAATGCTGGGATTGGAAGTTATTGGTGTGGGAAAGTTGATGGTGGACTAAGTAGAAGTGAAACATCTTGTTTGATTTGGGGGATCATATTTAACTTTCTCTGATTGCTGCTGATTGGAAGTAGGGGTGAAAAAGTAGAGAACTTGGCAGTTGTTGAACAACTCTTGGGCCTTCTGGGCCTGTTGAGGAAAGGTTTGGTTTTCTGGGCTGGTTCTTGCAGAAGTTGCAGTTTGGCTTCCTGGGTTGTTGTTGATCATAGTTCCATGACCATGTAGAGTCTGGCCAGTTCTCATTTGTATATTCAGTCTCAATGCTAAAAGAAGCATAGAAGGGGGATTTAGCTCAGTGGTTAGAGTGCTTGCCTTGCAAGCACGATGCCCTGTGTTAAATCCCCAGCACCAAAAACAAACAAACCAAAAAAAGCATAGAAGGGCTAAATTTGCATTGTAGTTTTATTTCAAAACATTAATCTTAAGGGAAATATTTGTGGAAATTCTTAGCAAAATAATTGATCTAGTGCAAGATCTCAGCAAATACTAGCTATTGTCATTAATTGACTTAAGCTTACTTTTCTAAGGTAGTGTATTCAGTATGATAACTTATAAAAATTCAGTGGTTCTTTGTGTTCCTACATGATGATTTGAAAATGGCTAGCTGATTTTTAAATGGCCGATATGCTCTGACCTCCAAAAACCATCTCCTTATTCATCAACACAATTTATGAACAGTACTTACTCGGAAAGTCTACACAAATCAACTATATTTCAGGAAAACTTGTTTTCCCGACTTTATTTACATAATCCTTTTCCTCTTTTTTGTCTATTTGAATTCTACCATTTTTTAAACTCACTCACTATAGTTTTCATGTCAAAACATTTACCAACAGGTTCTCTACTCTAAATGTTTACCACATATACTATCACTAGTATCAACATTGTATGCTAATTGTTTCCTGTGTCATATTTCAGTTGTTCTGTTATATATATTAGTTCCTCCACATTTCGGTATATTTTTATTGCCTATGTTTACCTCTACTAACAAGCATTCAATAAGTATTTCTCAATTAATATTTTCTTGTGAAATCAAGGACATAGGATACTTAGAAAGATTTTTTTCCTACAGTAATTTCTTCAGGTTTTAGTCCTCCCATTTTTGAAAAGGAGGTAATGCTTCCAGTTTCTTTTCAGAGATAATTATGAAAATGTTTATCTGTTTCTAGAAAAGCTATTGTATAGCAAATAATAATGCTGGTAGTAAAAGATGAATAAACGCTGGGAAATGATAATGCTTTTAGATCTGTTTTAGGAAAAAATTATGCCCCTATACTTGCAGATCCTATGTTGTTCTGTGTATCTTCTATGATACATCAACTGAGGTAGAAGGCTTGACTTCTGCAGGCAGAAATGACTTCTTTCTCTTTTGACTAGCTCAACGTGCTGGACACAGTTGATTTTCTGTCTTCTCTCTTTGGCTTTAGTGTCTGAAAAATCATCTTCTTGATGCATGGTCATACTGCTGGCATTAGAATTACCTATTTGATATGAGCTCCGTTTTCTTACTATACAGAGTAATTCATAGAAGTTAGAATAAAAGAGTTCCCTTTCAGACCAGAATGTGGTAGTGGGAAGAAGAAGGTGTAAATTTCTATTTCATGCAGTGTGTATTTACAGTGGGAGCCAGAAACACACAGCAGGGTGAAAAATTTTAAAAGCAAAGTTTACCACCAAGAAGCTATGTGTTGTCAGTAATGACACAAGGAGACGTCTTATAGAAAGAACGAGGAGCAGTAAAGAATCTCAAACACTGGAACGAAACTTTAAATATTCATTATAACAAGTTGGACCAATTCAAGAAAGGCCATCATCTATGTTTTCTTTATGAATATTAATTAAAAATAAGTAAGACATAACCTTCGAGTAAATGCAAAATTAATATATTACATTTCATAACAGCACTTTTTAAAACATTTTCTTAATTAAAACTATTATAATATTAACATTATTAATAAAACAACCTTCATCAAAGAGAATTGATTAACAACCTAATATCACTTTGAAAAACACATTCTAGCAGCATGTAATTTGTTTCTTAAACACTCTTGTGATCACAGAGAAAATATAAATTTTTCACTTACATTTTTGTTTGTGAAAACTAATATAGTTCTTACCAAAATTTAACTAGTAGACAAGAATTACACTTTCTTTTTTCTACTTTTTTTAAATTTGAAAAATCATCCTAACACTTTAAAAATACTGATTGATAGTTATTAACTTTACAACTATATTACCTCACACAAAAAAGCTAAGCTGTTTCACTCTGAAACATAAAATGCTTTTTATTATTGCTTTTAAAATTTGAAAACAATGAGTATTTTATAACTCAAAAATCAACATCAAACCAGATCCATGTTTTACATTTTTGAATATTTAACATAACGGATTGAAGGATTTTGCCTTCCATTAATAAATTGTGCGACTCTGCCTGCCTTTCAGGCATTTAATGGCTTATTAATACATAGCAACAGAATTCACTCTAAACCCCTTAAAATTCCTCCCGGTTATAATCCCATGCTATTGAATTGGGCTGCATGTGACATTTATTGTCTATACTAGGACCCCTTTGAGCAGGAAAGGGACACTAAACAGATATAATGGCAGGCTGCTGATGTGAACTGAGACCACCCCAGGTAAACCAGAATATGTATTCACTTTATATAGACTACACAATCCTTCTCTGTATCCCCAGCAGCTGCTGTTTAAGAAGATACTTGTCTTTATTATACATGCAAATATATAGGCCAGTAAAATTCTAGATATATTCCCTTTTAAATTTGTGAGTTACAGACTCAAATCCCTACAGAGAAATGGCCTGCGTATCTATAATAGCATATAGTAATACCGATTACATCAAAGACTTTACTGACCACTTACATGTCGTATTTACCATTAAACGGTATAACACAATTCTTTTAAAAACTACTCTACATGTTGTGAAGTGATGCTTGCTATCACGTAGTTTTGCTGGCTATTTTGCTTATGAAGAATGCAAAGTGTAGTGTGAAATTTTAAGAGTAGTGCCTGCAGTATCAGAGTTCGAAATAAAGTCTGGAAAATTTGAATACAGTGAAAAATACCTTTTTGATTTTATTAAAGTTGAGAGAAGTAAAAGGAAAAGGCCTTAACCATAAGGCTAGATGATACAGTATTTACAGATGACAAATTAAACTTGATTCCAAATTTACTTACAGATTTTTCCATTTAGAATAAATGGAAACATGTCAACATGAGTTCAAGTTCTAGCTAGAAAAAAAATAATTTCAATCTATGACCTTGAAACAAATTTTAAGTTGAATTAGTTATATTTGATAAAATATGATGCATCAAAGAGTTGATGAAAATCAAATTACAAAAATGGGAATCCACTTCCAAAGATTCCACTGAAGAAACCATCAGAACAGGTACACAAACTTAGCAAAATGACATGATACAGAAGCTGTACGCAAAGTGCAGCAGCATTACACACACACACATATGCTAAAAGTTGAAATTCAGAATCCATGTAACCATGTAATGATTCCTTTGAAAGGAATTATTCAACCAACTCCACACAAGAAATGTAAGCATTATGTGCTACAAACAAGACTAATAAAAATTTAAAAGATAGTTTTAGGACAAACAGAAATAATGACATCGTGAGTGGAGACAATGTGAAGTTTCTGATGAGAAGAACTAATGGTTCATTAGCCTCTTCTTTGTCCTTTGTCGGTATATTCACCTCATAACTTATTGGCTGTTATAGGAAGATTGCAGTAGTCTCTTAACATGAACTTACGAACCAAATACATGCATGAAAAACAAAATCATAGACAAGTTGGTGAATTTATAGGTGATCAAACAGCTTTTGTCAAAGAGAATTGACAAAATTCTGATATCAGAATTGATTAACAACCTGATATCACATTGAAGAACACCTTCTAGCAGTATATAATGTGTTTCTTAAATGTTGTTAGTGATGGAATAGGGATGAGTTAAGTTACACATTTATCAAATCAGTGTAATTCATGAATAAAAATGTTAATACATCTTATGGTTCAGAAGAAATGTGGGGAAGAGCAACTTCAGGGGTGCTTACAAAGATCTATTTCATCTTTAATTAATTGCAAGTAGTGAAAATATTTATATCGATTTGAAATGTGTCTTCTTGTATCTTTTACTTTTCTGGTTCCACTTCTTGGGAGTTATAAGAAATTTAGGACTTTTTTTTTTTAATAAGAGAAAGCCATTCAATTATTGGAAAATTCTCATGATTTTCCCTATTTTGTCCTGAGAAATCCTGATTTTTTTCAACTTCGTCTCATATGTTCTTGCATTTTGTGCAATATTTCTTATTACTCATTGGTAATAAAATAGTTTTATATACCTGTAATCTCAACATTTTGGGAAGCTGAGAAACTGAGGCAGGAGGATCATAAGATTTAGCCAGGATTGGTGCTTTAGTGACTTAGAAAGACTTTCTTGGAAAATAAAAAGGATTGGAAATGTAGCTCAGTGCAAATTCTGTGGGTTCAATCTCAGTTTTACACACACACACACACACACACACACACACATTTTATCACATCTTATTCCAGAACTACAGATAAAATGGGAAAAAACATGTCTGATAAAATATTGTGTGATTAAAACCTTGAACAATTTGTTCTCAAATAAGAAAGTATCTACTAAACTCTTCAGTAACTTTCTTATTCTAAAACACTCTTCCTATAAGCCTAGACTCAAAGTATCAGTGATACATTTGTCCATCTAGTACAAAAATTTGATAAACTATGAATACTTTGGAAAAGGGAGGACACATTTCATCATTTAAATTTCTTTATTTTGTTTGCACAAAAACTCCACTGTAGGCAGTATATGACCTAGAAGCAAAACTCAGATCATTTGGATTTGCAAATGAATTTTACTGTACTTACATGAGGTATTCATATTATATTGAGAAAAATGAAAATAGAAAAGGATAAACAGCTTAACTATGTTTATAGCAACACTAAGTAACAGTCCTAGGAATTAAATAGATGGGTTATTATTGCATCTGTGACCTAGTTGAAAAGATAGTTTCCTTATTTTTGTCCATCTTTATTAAGAATATTAAGGTCAAATTTTATTAGCAAGATGTTACTTTAAAACAAGTACACAATGCCACAGACTATTATAAATCATCTGATAATACAAATTTGTGAGTTTTACATGGTATAATATTCAGAAGTTTCCTTAATAGGAATTAATAAAAGTATACTCATCATCATGATTATGGACATCTGTATTTATTTACAACACTTTAATTTTGATTTGGAAAACATAAAAACAGCACAATGAAGCTTATATGTTTTTAAATTTTATTTTCATTGCTAAGCTTGGTGTATAAAAGCTGCAGTGCCACTTATATGGCTAGGAATTTTTTGCCAATAAATTCTCATAAAGCCAAAAAGCTGAAGAAGCATGTTTTATTTAGCCATCCTGAAAATGTATCAGTCATGTGGAATTTTTTCATGAGATGTCTCAACTTGAAAAGGCTAGAACTTTACCCAATTTGGATTTGTCTCAGTCAAAAAGGCTGATCTTGAAGCATTGTATAGAATCACTAAGAGAAAGAATCCAAACACATGGCAAAGCACTTGGGGAGCCATATGTCCTAGAAATGTCAGGTTGGCGTTTGAGGAAGCAAACTGAATCAGTGCCTCTATAATAGGACATCATTTATTGTGGAATCACTGATATTTCGTTTAATATTTTGGAGCACACCGTGGAGGAACTGGCAGCTGTTACTTCCCTAGCATACTACATGAATCTGCTGTTGTTGTTCTTTCGGTTCTTTCAGTACAACCAGCTCTTCTGTGCATGCATTGAACGTCAATGAAGAATTCCTATTCTATGAGCCCTTTTTGCAAGCTGTTAAAGCCATTGCTATCTTCAGATGGTAAAAATTTTCTATGCCAACCCGGACTTCAACTGGAAAGAAAATCTTGTTACTCTGCATAGATGGAACACCTGCAGTTTTTGGCAACTTATCTGAATTTGCAATTTTATGGGACAAAGAAGTTCAACAGGCATCATTGCGACTCATTGGTTTCTATATCTGTGAATATTTGCATTGGAGACTTTGCCAACCATCCCTGAAAAAGAAGTCATTCCCACTGCCTTGAAAGTTGTCAATTTCATCAGACACAGGGGCTTGAATAAATAACTTTTTATAAGTATGTTTTTAAATCCAGGAAGATCCTATTTACTACACTGATGAATTTTGGTTTTCTGAGACTATGCCTCAGAGACTATGTCTCAGAGATTGATTAGATACTAAATCTTTCTTTAAAAGGAAAATTGAATGTTTGATCCACTAGTGTTAACTTTGACTACCCATAACAGGAAAAAAAATCAGTGAATTATTACAGAGAAGTTGATATTATCCTCTTATGTAAAAGGAGGCAATGTGGGAGAGGGTTGCTATCGTCACTTGGGAATCAGGCTTTTGTCTTTCTTTGCTTTGCCACCTTAGCTGAAGGTTTTTAAGTCTTCAAAGTTACTGCTATAGTTATATCTAGATGTCCCCTCAAGCCCCAATGCACTCATAAGTGAGGCTTCTGGGAGGTGACTGGATCATGGGGATGTGATACTCACTGGTGGATTAGTCTACTGGTGAGTTTATAGCTAAAAGTGATGTTGGGAGCTGAAGTCTGACCAGACGAGGTGGGTCACGGAGGTGTGGCCCTTGATCTCTCTGTTCCCCACTGTCGCGCCATGAGCAGTTCTCTTCTGCGATGCCCCTCTACCATGTCACCCTGCCTTGAAACTAGCCAACTATGGACTGAAATGTCTACAAAATGTAAGCCAAAATAAACTTCTGTGTCTCAGTAGTGAGACGGTAACTAAGACAATCACTTTGAGAATCAAGATGGTTGCTTTACATCTAAGAGATGATTCTCTAAGATGAATGAATGATACATGAAAAAGTCCCCTTCACTTATTTCAAGTAGGTTTGTGGAAGTCCTATAAAATATATATGTACTCATATGTCATCGGACATAACTTCACTATATGACTTCATCCAGACATGAAAGAGACTGGGAAATCGCATCTGAATTGTATGAAATAAGGTGTCCAGAAAAATACAACGATATTTCAGTTCACAAACTTGATTCTTCCCATGATTCTGGGGAGGATGGCTGTGGTCATGTTCATTGCCTGATCTGGAATCTGAAAACGGAAGTAGAATTTTGCCTGTTGCTTCTGTTCTCTAACTGAATTGTGAACAGAAGCGTTGGTGAACCAAGGTATTACTGTAATTGTTGTTACTAAAAATGAGAGGAGTCAGTGGAAGTGGGGTCAAGCAGCTAGCAAGGTCTGCTGCATTGACCCAGAATGATTTATTTATTTACTTATTTGATTTTCTTTGTCGAAGTGTTGAGGATGAAACCCAGAACCCCTCACATGCTCGGCGAGTGCTTTACCACTCAATTACATCCGTGGCCCTCAGAACAGTTTAGTTGTATGTATTTCTCCCTAGCTGGGCTCAGTCGGCAAGTCAGTTTTTGTAATGTCAATATGGTAATACTTTTGATTTGAGTATTAGAAAGTAAGAGGAATTATTGTAGCCATCTACATCATTTGTGGGATCCTCTGCAATATGAAAATATAGAGTTCTTTGTTCAAAAAGCAAGAGGAAATTTTCTGGTTTTTCCCAGTCTTTCTCTTAACCTGCCATGGTGTCTTTCATTTGTAGTTTAATGTCATAGGCCCACTACATGATGTCCCTGTGGTTAGTGCACAAGCACACACACGCTTAGGTCACTGCCCTGCGACCACATGTAACCCACCCGGTGTTCACATTGAAGCCTTTTCTGGCAGGAGAGTGTCTGGGGTTGCTGTTTCGGCCTGGGAGTGAGAGAGTGAGAACTTGCCTGTCCTGGGGAGATGAAGTAGCAGAACCCAGAACCATGTTTGAGTGAACTGAGATTCGAAGGCTCTGGTTCTTGCTCCAGTGCCCCATGAGACTTCTCTAGTGAAATACAAACTTAAGGATAAAAGTACTAAGAAAATCTCTGAAATCGTGCATGTCTCCCTCCCCCCACTTTTTTTTTTTAGCAAGGAGCATTGAGTGACTACTTGGTCACAGGCTCAAAAGTCAGCCCTGGGCATGAGTTCTTTTACACAATCTGTTACTCTAAGTAAGCAAGTTGGAAATAGATAACACTACTAACATTTTTAGGTTGGATTTCCCAGAGATAGACCCTCACATGGATGTTCCTGTGAAAGTGATTCATTTGGAAGTCTTCCCAGAAAAGCATAGGAGGAAAATGGAGAAATGAGACAGCAAGCAAAGGGACTCAGTGAAAACTAAAAAGTTTTCATGGGAACTTTGTCTCATATACTCAGGAGATTTCTGGAGCCAGTGTAGCTTACACTTCTGAGTTGCCCTGTTCAGACAGCAGAAATATTTATACCTCCACACCTACCAGTCTTCAGTTAGGAGCCCACCAGGGACTTGAAACCTCAGGTGCTTTCTTTTCTCCCAGCTGCACAGGGCCTTTCCACAGGCTGCTGAAGGTGCTTATTGTGGGAGACAAATTGTACAGGGCCAGAACATTGGTGCAGTGGAAATGACAAAAGTAACCCAGGGATGCGGCATGAGCACTGATGGTATGTTACAGTAACTGTCCAGAGACAAAAGACTTTGCTAGGCTACAGTTGCGTATTATTTTTTTCCACAGCATGTATTTATAGACATTGAGAAACAGTGTAAGTTATTTAAAAGTTATTTCTCCAAGATGAATGTTTGCACCTTTCCATGCTGAAAAAGATAAGCAGCATCAACGATACAAGCTTGGTGAAGAACAATTTGAACACAAAGCAACTATCTAACATTTGAAGGTCTGTAAGAAATCAGGTGCCTCTTGGGTATAAGCCAAGTCCTGCAAATTTCGTAAAGAGGATATAACATAATGAGAGCTGAGAGCGTTGCATGCATATGTATGTGGGCATTTTTCTATAGATTGACTATAATTTAATCAGGCAATTGTTCCCAGAGGACCATCATTCTTGGGACTGCATTCTTTTCCTTGATCCATGCAGCAATATATTTTAAACCAAAATGAGAAATGTTTCCATTGACTAAACATTCAATATAAATCTATATTTGTTTATGACTGCTGTCCTGCTTATGTTAATTATTTATCCATATGTACATGTTCTCGAAAAGAAGAGCGCAGGGAAGACACCCTTGACTACCTAGTCCAGTTCATATCCTTAATTTCTTAACCACACTGTTCGGGTTTGGGTCCCTCATTTTAATCTTTACTGATTTATTGTGCCTTTTTAGATTTGCTTGTTTATTTTTTTTCATTCCTCTCACATATCTTCCAACAGATTGAACAGAAGAATAAATTAAATAACACTCAAAAGCATTTGTAATTTTCACATCCCATGATACTAAAAAGAATTGCTAGTAAATTAAAACTGTTCCAAGTCAAGATGGGCTTCTTCATGACCTGGCGAGTACTACCACCCAGTTTTAAACACAGCCTGAATAACAGCTTGTTTAAAATGCTGAAGAGATCAGCCCTGAATTGGGAAAAGACACCGAAGGAAATGTCTTTAAATATCATTTTCATCTTCGAGAGCATAAGCAAGAACAGAAGAATAAGATAAAACAGGGAGGAATATGAAGGAAAGAGAATGGTGAGGTACTTGAATTATTTTTTTATGGACTGAAACAAAGCTATTTTGGCTTAATGGAAGAAGCATTTGGGAAACACAGTAAAGAATTACTTTAAATGCTTCCTGATGGTGAGACATAATTGGGGGAAAATGTCTTTTTCAGAGTTAAAGTGGCCTGGGTCTAAAAGCAACTGAGATTCAAGCGTTCCTAGTCGAACAGAAATTTATCGTGCACAAATTACAAAGCCAGGAGATCAATTATACTGAGATCTTTTCAATCACGTGCAGTTGTTGTCCTACCAAGTAGCACTGTCACCTTCACAAACGCCGATGTCCCATGCTGTGCAAAGGTTTTTATTGCAGTCAACATGTCATCACTAAGTGAGAAATCGACTCCCAGTTTTATTTCCCAAGTTCTGTTTGTGAGGTTGACGTATGAAATATGATTACAGGTGAAAAATTTTCAAATATGAACAATTTCATGTAGTTTAATCTGAAACCATGAGACATGGTCATTGGCAATGGAAAGAAACATCAAAAAAAATCCTTTTCTTGTGCATTCCAATAGACGTTTCTTGAGTAGACATTAAAAAGTGAAAACTGCACCTGTTGTTATATACAATTTTCTGAGCCAGTATGTTTTTCCTCTCTGATAATTTACTAAAGACTTGAAGATTTTAATAACCCTATTACTTTTGATCATTCAATAAGGTTCAACTACATACTCTTGTAGAGGATCATTAAAAGCAGAAAAGATGAAGAAATTACATGAGATAGTTACTGAAAAAAAGAAGTCACTCGAATGTAAAAAAATCACTGTTAGGAAAGAGATCGACACAAGCACCTTGGTTCGGATAATCCTGGTCACTTTTTATGTGCTGGCAGTGACCACGGTGATTTCCACTCCTGAGGTCAGGAAATGGGATAAGCCTGAGCTTGCACCTTGCCTGTAATCTGGCATCTGAGTCTGCCACCTCCATAGAAGCTGGCAGAAAACACGAGGTGTCTGAGCCGGAGATAAAAGATTTTATCATTTCTGATAAGGCAGACAAGTGAGCTTCAGTCCCATCAGTCAGCCTTCTTCCACAAGTGTCCTGGAGACAGTGCTGAGCAGCCCAGGTGGGCACTGTGCACACAATCTGCGTCATAACCACGGAACTCTGAGCTCAGAAACCCTTAATCTTGTCAGAGAATGTAAGCAAACCTATTCCTTACTCAGGAGAGAGGCATTGTATTTGTTTTCCTGATTTGAGAGAAACAAAATCTCTTATTTCCAGGGTTGTTTACTATGCAATCACTCTTGAAAAGGTAATGCAAAACAAGAAGTTGTTATGAGCAATGTAAAGATACCTCAAAGAATTGCCTAGGAATATCGGTACTGAATTTTTTAAAAAGCAGAAAGAAAATAACCAATACCGTCATTTGGTTTCTGCTATTTATTGTCTAGTGTTTAGATATAGATAGATGATAGATTATTCGATACCTGTAGTTTCATTGTAGTTTTATCACAATATTCATTTTTCATAGTTGGAAATGAAAATTATTTTGCCTCTTCAGAGGAATGTGTATGGAGAGAGCAGAGGTGTTCTCTAAACCATAGAATTCTAAAATTTTCCATTACTTTGAAAAAAATCAGACTAATTTTGTATAAATTCCTCATTAATGATTTCTGTAGGGCTAATGTATCGTGTTCTTTGTCCATGAATATTACAAAATACAATGGCAATTAAATGTCTGGACTATGGCGTGGCATAGATCTAAGACAAGTTCTGGTTCTTTTATGTTCTTGGGAAATGTACCAAGTGTATGTAAGTCCTAGGTACTTGTAGAAAGGGATAAACTCATCTTTCTCATGAAATTTTGCAAAACAGTAGAGTATGTGATATATTGTTAACATTCAAAATATTAACTATTATGTAACACAAAACTAGGAAATATAGAAAAGCATGAATCATAAAATAATTCTTCCACCAGGCAGAGGCACTGTTAATGTTTGGTTTATCTATTACATGAACGTATGAGAACATGGCCAGCCACAAAGATGGATTGCATTGAAAATAATGTATTCTAAACTATTCTTCTTTCTTAAAAGTGTGCCATGTGTATTGCTGAAATTAATTAAATATTGTTTGAAAGACATGTACCTCAGTGACTACACATTATTACATCATGTAGGTATATTACGTTTCAGTTAAGATATATTTAGTCTGCTTTCATACATAAATTTTCATACATTTTATTTATGCCTTATGAGATGAACATCATTATATATAAGACAAAAACTTGAAGAGTTGAATTGGAAGGTTAAAACGAGTGAGCATCTTAAAAGCCTTTGAAACATGGTGCCAAATTGTCGTCCAGTGGTGATCCAGACTGAAGCCATCTGTATTTTAAAAGACTTGCTCAAGTTGTTGTGCAGAAGCAGGAGAGTGGGGGGGTAGGAATAGGAGTTAATGTAGTACTTCTCAAAATGGAATGTGCCCTGAGTACATGGATGTCATTGGAGTACAGATTCCAGGTTAGTAGGTCTGCAGTGAGCCCAAGACACTGCATGGCTGGCAGTCTCCCAGAGGATGCTAAAGCCGCCTTCTGGTCTCTGGACCACATTTTGAGTGGCAAGGAGTAAGAAGACCATTCTGGTAGGGTAGATGAGAGGAGATAGTGGCTTAGAGCAGAGCCTAGCAAGTGAGGTGTGTATGTTTGATGTATTTTGAAGGTAAGGTTCCCGAGAGTTTGTGAGGGACTGAGAGAACAGGGACAGGTGTCTTTGAGATCTGTGAAATAACCTACTTGAGGACAGAAGTGTGTTAGTGGAGATAGAGAACACAGGGGAAGGAGCTGGGCACAAAACTAGGACTTCATTTTTCTTTGACACATCAAATTTGTCATGTGCAATATTAGTGATCTAAGTGGGAATGCTGACTAGCATTTCAAAATTCCTGTAGGAAAGGGACCAAGAGATAGAAGAAGGAGGGAGGCAAGGAGGGGAAGGAGATAAAAAGAGAATTGAGATGTGTTATGTACCTGTACTAAATCTCTGTGATGAATGTAATCATTATTTATTGAAAACATGTATTAATGAAAATAAAAAATATTAAAAATGCAAATCTAGTGTTCACGGAAGAGTTCAGTACAGGTATACACATTTGAGGCATCATCATACTGTACATTGTGGTTGACAGAAAAAGTGCAAGGAAATGGGAAATAAAAATGTAATTTCATTAAGCTTCTCAAATGTGCGTGTGTGTGTATATACATGTACAACGTAGTTGATAAGAATTAGATGACAAAGTTTCCTTCAGTGCTATACCTTAAATACTCAGTTTCTAATACAAATAATTTTTAGTGAAATTTTCTGTCAATTTTATTGAGAAAAATGATGAAACACATGTGGCATCACATGTTTTCAGTGTTTCATAAACAAATACATCATATGTTAGATGTTACAAGATGTTTTGTATCAGGTTTAGTACCTGTTCTAATCTTTAATGGCTGTGTAAATATAATCAGAATAATAAACCTCTGTGTAATCCCCAGTTCATAATTTTTGAAAAATGTAGATTAAGATATATGGTCCCCAAGATCAATGGGAGGAATAAATCAATATGTACTTTTAAACTAATAACTAATATTTTGCACATTAGATTTTTTCCATCTTTTAATTAATGTTAAATATTGGCTTTAAAAATCAACATAAATATTCCCTAGAAATTGTTCATATAAGGGAATTAGAGGTGATTTTTTTGTGCTTTTTCCCCATGTTACTAAAGATACATAATAGATATGTATAAAAATTCTTTATGAAGGCAGATAAAAGCTAATAAAATTTGATGTGTTTAAGAAAAGGTAGATGGAAATATTTATCCTGACAATTAACTCTGAAAAGGAAATTTCCATAGCTTTTTGGGTATTGATTGAAATATTGCAGTGCAAAAAAAAAAAACTGAGAAAAAATTTCCAAGGAATGTAGAAGTTTTGAACAGAATTTTGTAGCATGATAGGGGCAAGATACTAAGCTAGATAAATTGAAATAGCCATTTTAAAAGGTAAAAGGCCAGACCACTGAGCAAAAATTTAAAAGTTATGATTGGAAAGGAATGAGATAAGAAAAACTGACAAATGAGGAGTTGGAATTTTGATGGTCCATAAATACAATGGTAGTATATATGTCTAGAGAAAGTTATAATGAATTTAAAAAAAATACAATTTACTTGTGTACTGTGTTGTTTTCTAAAGAGTGGACACCTGCTGTGGCTATTCTGTTTAGAGCAGGGTGAGAGGAGTTGTGCGACAAAAGGATGATCCTTTGTCCCGTGGCTTCCTTTCAGCGCTTGAATTCTCATAGAGGGTGGCCAAAAACATAGCTAGTGGGTAAAATAAACATGACTCACATGGCCTGATTAATTTTTTGTTTTCAAATTTCAGTTCTATCTCAAAGTTACCAACTATTATTTATTTGAATCGCTTTGTATTAGTTTTAGCTTTTTCACCTTGTGGACTCTTTTATATAAAAGATGCTTGAGTTTTAATTTTGTAATGTGCAGTGATGTGATTCATGAATTAATTTAGAATGATTCACAATAGTCAACATCAAACTTACGAGGTGAAAGGCTGAATTCAAAGGGAGTGTCTGCCTAGAAGATTCAAACTGAAAATCAAAAGTAAAAGTATGAATGAGTGTAAGTGAATTTTTTCATTTTATTCAAAAATCTAAGCTAAAGGTATTATATTTTTCAAGGTACTAGGCATGTGACATCCAACAGAAGATCTGGAACCATTTTGCTTACAATATAATTTTATTAACATGATGTCATATTCCATATTTTGGAGCTTTTGCTTTAAACTTTTTCAATGGAAACATCCAAAAGGTCTTAACTACCATAAATGTTTGAGAAAATTTTGGATGTCCTACACATTGTCTTGGGAAAGAACAAGTGGTAATGTAGAAGGGTAAAATAGTATGTCCCTTGAGGAACTACAGATTTAAGTTGGGCAATGAGTTAAATGAACAAAAAATATATTTACAAGTTATTTGCCTGCTAACTGCTTTGCATAACATGAACATTGTAGTTTATCAAGTTAGAAATTTCTTTAACTCTAGATAGTGAAGGAAAAAATATTTTCCCTGGGATTTAAACCAAGCCTTAAAGGATAGACATAATGTTATTCAGTAGAAATGACCTACGAAGGTCTTTCTTGGAGAGTCAAGAACAAAATTAATACCAATGAAAGAATATATACACCATGTATATGAAATAAAACTATTAAAAACCAGACAAGTATACTATCAAATATGTGGGGAGGGTAGAAAAATCCTCCAAAACTAAGCTGGGATGATATTATAGAAAGGTACTCTATTGGTTTTTTATTGGTGCCTTTGCAAATAGGTACAAATTTAGTGGTCTTAAGCAGCATTCATTCAGTATCCCATAGTTTCTATGTCAAAGGTCCATGTGGACCTGGCTGGTTTCTTTGCACCTGATCTCACGAGACTCCAGTCAAGGTGTGTGAAGGCCTTGGCTCTCTCTTGGTCTGGCAGGAAGTCTGCTCCCAGGACCAATGTGTTCTTGCAGGAGTCCTCATGCCCACGGGGTGCAGAATGCGGTCTCTGTGCCCTTGCATCCTGTCAGCCTGAGGTTATTCCCAGCTTTAGAGCCATTCTCTCCACTAAAGACTTATTTATATGGCTTTCAATGGAATTAGGAGCAGAATAGTCAAACCAGTCATTTAGAAGAATTATTTGGGTTTTGTTTTTTTTTTTTTTTTTTTTTTTTTTGTGGTGCCGGGGATCGAACTCAGGCCTTGTGCTTGCAAGGCAAGCACTCTAATCACTGAGCTAAATCCCCAGCCTAGAAGAATTATTTGGATTTACCCATAATCAAATTTTTAAAATTTCAAGTATATTAATTTATATTTAATAACACATATGAAAGCTTATATTTCCATGAGGAATATTCATTTATTTGATATAATTACACTTGTGGCAATGATCTTTGTGGTTTCAACACTAACATTTTTTAACCTTGCTATAAAATGTTAATTGATATTTAATATGCATTTTCCTACTCTCTGCCAAGATATTCTTTTTTCTTTTCTTTTCTTTTCTTTTTTTTTTTTTTTTTTAACTGCTGGGGATCAAACCCAGGGCCTTGTGCTTGCTAGGCAAGTACTTTACTACTTGAGCTAAATCCCCAACCTCTGATATTCCTTTTTCTTAAGCAGGTTTGGAAGTGTTTCTTCTCCTGTGAAACTTTTTTTCTGTGAGTTCTCATCATATGACTGGTTGCTTTCTTTTACCCTACCCTGGATGATCCTGTTTCTACTGTTGCTTTCACTAAGCTGTGCTCTCGTGTAATTCAGCTTCCTTTTCATTCACGGAATGAAGTGGTGCCTGGAAAATTACACTCTTTATGTTCATTCATGTATTGTAGGTCTAATGCATTTATGTTTTTTATCTTGAATTGTAAACTCATTTCAGGGCAAGGATAAGTTACAATTCATAGAATAAACCACAGACACATTAAGCATTTAATGAGTTATTTTAGCAGGAAGGTTATTTTATACACATTGGTCATTTAAATGTATTAGTACGTAATGTCAGATAATGCTACAACAGTGTTTATTGATGGAATAATTTATACTATTTTAATCCATTAGTCAAAAATGACTCTCTATATTGGGGCACAATTCCTGAGGTCTTTTGTGTTTCTGTACATCTTGTGAACCAAGGCACTGAGACATTGTATCCCGAATTATCTGTTGGGATATTTGTACAGCAAGTAGCCTTGGAAATAAAAACAGTGGCTCCTTCTGGAAAAAAAAAAAAAAGTAGATTTGTTGACTGTCCAGCAAAATAAACATATTTCCCTCTGGAGAACAAAATGTCATTATAAAACATTGGGACTAGGTTTGAGGTTCTTGTCCTTTAATGTAACCCACTGTATGTAGGGTTTCCCTCTCTTGTGTCATAAACTTGTGGAAATTCAGGGCTAGGAAACCAATGCAGGGAAACAGTTACACTCTGATTGCTCCTACTGCTATAATACTTTTTTTTTTTTTTTTGGTCTTTGACTGGAAGCTTGTCTCTTCTGTCAGCATCTACAAAATGGTGATAGTTCGACTATATTTGTGAATAGCATTTGTTAAAATCTCAGACTTTTCACAGTTTTTGACATTGTTTCAGATCTTTTGCTGCTTACAAAAAGTAAAATAAGCTATGTGCTTGCTCTCATATAGTCCGTTATCTAGCTTAAGATACTTTTGTTTGAAGTAAGAAGGACAGAGAAGAAAATCAAGAAGATGAAGCATATTACATAAGTAGTTTTTATTTTTCCTATTAGAGCATATATTTTGTTGTTTTTTTTACAGATCCACAATGTTTGCCTCAAGATAATGCTAGCATTTCTGCATTAAGCAACAAAACAAAAACAAAAATATACTTGAACTATATAACCCTTAAAGTTTGCAAAGAGAATATTAATAAAACTTGTACTCATTTAGAATGTTTAAACTCTGTTAGTGAGTCCTTGCTGATTGCTGTGATTTATTTATTGTTGTTTTATTTATTTTTGATATAGAGTAACAGTGAATTTTTTCTTTCAGTCATTATTTCTATGATTTTATCTCCATTGCCTTCAAACTCCTAGAAAATATTTATTTTGATTTCCATTTCCCTCAGTTGCAGGCAAAGTTACATTTTCTTATATTTTCTGATGATTAGAACCCCAGTTCTATTCCCTATCTACTTCTAGATTACTCTGTGGGAATTCTTTTAGAATTGAGCAAGAAAAATACCAGATAGAACCAAAATGAAGCAAAATAGAACAACCAGAAAATGTGATGGTATGATTTGAGGAGAGTGATAGAAGGTTCCCAGAGAGAGTCCCAGGGTTAACGCCAGTCACCTGCTCTCTGTTCCCTTCATGTTTAGCCTCTCTTGTCATGGAGTGACTTCTTTTAATTAGGACATACCTCCCTACTTTGTTTAGCCTGGAGTTCCTCAAGCTGGAAAAAAATGGGCTTATTTTTAGATCTTGGCCCAGTGGGAACAGCTTCTGAGGACAGAGGATAGAGATGATGATAAATGTCTTCACTCACTGAAAATAATACTAATTAAAAGAAGTAAGTTGAGGACCATTGATGCTGGTCTTTTGTGGCAGTGGTGGTATCTCCAGGAAGTAGGAGCACTAGCAACATTATAAATGATGCAAATAGGAGGACAGACTGTCTCCTCTTCTAAGCCTGGAGTGGTTGTTTAAATCTGGTGTGGGATGATTTCTTTACCTATAAACATCTATCCTAATTTAAGAAATGAATTACTTAGTGTTGTGTGAAAGCTATGAAGGAAAAATCAAATGAAAGATTATCTTACCATGAACCTTTAGACCAAATCAAACCTTTGCCCACATGAGAATCACAAGGATGGTTTTGTAAAAACAGATTTCTGGGCTCCACCTCCAGTATTTCTCGTCTATCATAGCTATAGTGGGGCACAATGATTACCGTTTATATTAAATTTCCAAGCAATGCTTATGCTACTGGGGCTGGAACCACACGTCGAGAACCATCCTGCTAACTTATTGGCAGAATGAAGAGAAGAGGCTTTTAAAAGGCATTTAAATATTCCATTGAAATAGTGGTCTTTGTTATGTCACATATACTAATTTGACTCTACAATTACTGTAGTTGTGGCAGATAAGTTAATGAAATAAGATGAATCCTCTCTACAAAGAGCTTGTAGCCTAAGGGAAATGGTAAGTGACAGTGATTTCTTATAGAAAGCCTGAACACCACCACTAAAAGCACAGATGTAGCGCTGTGGTCTTTGAAGGCGGGAGCTGTTTCTGACAGAGATCCATAATGTGAGGTGATTCTGGTAAAACAGACTCCACAGTTGCGTACCTTACTATTCTTTTTGCCACATTAAAAATATTTTGTTTGCACATACAGATAAGGCCATGCAATTTGAAATTTACTCCTGTGCCAAATATCCAGATATGTTTGCCACATAGAGAAAGCTAGAGCCAGATGGCTTGGTTAGTTCTGCAGTATAATACGTGGTAATGGTTTTATTATATTGTGAGCCCATTAAAATTGTCACCGTAATTACATATGAGATTTCAAATTTAGTTTGTTATCTGAGAGCTAATAAAATTGCATGCTATCAGGAAAAGTAATGATGAAAACATATTTTGCTTAAATACACAGTTTTGGTTTGGTAGTCTCAGCATAACTCATTGGATTTCTATTAAATTAAAACATTTAGAATTTCAGATTATATTTTCTAATCTTTAGCTTAGAAAATGGCCAATGTTGCATCCTAAGTTTATTTTCTACACTAGTAGCTCTCCAATCACAAAATAAAGTTACTCCTTTAAATGTGAGAGAAGAATATGTAACAAACTTATTTATGAACAACACTGTATTTTTGAATGGTGTTGAACAACACTGTATTTTTAGTATTAAAGAGGAAAATACTGTCTTGTGCCTAACCAATATAAAATTCAAAGCCATGTTGATTTTCAAAATATTTTTAACATGCATGTCTTCCAAAAATCTACTTACCGAACTTTAAATACATATTCATCCTGTTTCAGAAACCCATCTTTTAAAAAAATCAAAATTCAAAATCAGCTTTAACTTTTTCAAATATTTAAATACATTTTCCAAATATTATAAATCTATAATAAATCTATAAATCTAAATTATATATATGTATTTCATTTTATTATATATAATATGTATATATGAATAAAGCTTCATGAGGTGGGCTTTATTTTGTCCAATGAGTGTGTTTATTCCTATTCTGTTTTGTCTGGTTGTTTCTCAAAGTATTTAGTGTCATAAGGTAAAACAGAGATTTACAAGTGATCAGCTTGGTAAAAATCCACCTATTCAAATACTTCTCGGTAAAGACCACTTCATTTTTTCAAGCCAGGTGTCAAGAATTCTTGAAGTACTCGTTTAATATTTCTTGAAACTCCACTGTCAAGTGGCTTTGTACTACAGTCAGAAACCAACGTGTCTCATATTTTTAAAAAATCTGTATGTGGAGTGACTGTGGAGAGAAACACTGTCCTAAGCAGAAGATTAACTTGAGCTATGGTGAATAATAGATGAAAGTTTGTACTTCAGGGTGCCTTCCCCTCAGAGTGTCTTTCTGATAATGCAGTTTCCAGCAAATAGATGTCACTGACCCCAGGAACTGGGGAGGGTGAGATGTGCTTTTATAACTGTGATTCCATGAGCCTGGAGTCTGGTGGCAATAGGACAAAGGACTTCTGAAGATTAAGTACATCTGCTGTCTTCTCCTGATTTTGTTGCATAGGGTTTTACTGCTACATGGCAAATGTAATTTCAGCCCAATTTGTTTTCTGGAAGTCAGTATCAATACGTGTTGCTACTCTGTGGCAAGAATTGCCCTAATGAGAGTCAAATTCTATACCAAGCTTGTGGCTTCTGCTGTTAAGTTTTGAAATAGCTTCAAACACTGAGTTAGCAAACGTCACTGCACGCTGAATTTAAAAAGTGAAACAAACATACAAAGATATTTTTTATTTCTTCATTTAATAACCAGAAATGAGTTGATTATTCCTTAATCTAATACATATGAATTTACATATCTGTTCTTCATGTTCAAATTCCTTATTTTGGTAGTTTGTATTGATTGCACACTTGAAAATATACATTTTCCTTAAGTATTTATCTTCTCCCTCATGACATCCTGTTATCAGATTTTATTAGCCTTTGTTTTACGTTATTCATCCTCAGTTATACAAATTATTGATGTCACTTCAAACTATACAACTAGAGATAGAGTTTCGTAATATAAGTAAGGTTTAATAATCTCAAAACAAAATATGATAACAATGCATGATTAATAAACATACCACTTGAAAATCAACAATCGATTGCCTAAACACAGGATGAAGTCGAGAACAATGGATACCCACAAGATGTATAGACAAAGCGGGAGTGTGCCAAAGACAATCAGCATGCCCTGCAGTTTTCCAAGGGACAGACAGTACTCTGTTCTTTACATCTCCTACCTGATTTCATAAAGAAAGAATAGGCTATTACATTAACAAAGGAAAGAAAGACAGGCTCACTCACAGTACGTGCACCACCTGCCTCTAC
Source organism: Hystrix cristata (assembly GCA_004026905.1). Taxonomy (NCBI): domain Eukaryota; kingdom Metazoa; phylum Chordata; class Mammalia; order Rodentia; family Hystricidae; genus Hystrix; species Hystrix cristata. The sequence continues at coordinate 81,315 of PVJO010001842.1, forward strand.
AGCACCCATACAAATTATATTAAAATTGTCCATGAGCTCAAACCTTTTGTTTTATTCATTTTAACATGAGAGAGAGAGAGAGACAGAGACAGAGACAGAGAGAGACAGAGGGAAAGAGGGACAGACAGAGATAAACTGAAACTAGAGAGAAGTTTGAAGACTTCCCAAATTATTCTGTTGTTTCAAAAATATTTGTTTCATTTGTGCCACTAATTTCTTATGTTCACTGAAAAGAAAGTTTTGTCCTTTTGTTTGTTTCTTCTTTGTAAGATGGAATTTTTGTTATTGTTGTTTATGACTTGTGCTCCGAGTAACATTTTGGCCATTCTTTTAAGCTCGTGATACACAGTATATTAACCATTGTTAGTCTCTACTTTATCGTGAAATTTTGTTTTATTTTTTCATAGATTTAAAAAGAGTTTTAATGTTTTTTTATTAATATCTACTTGTATTACATTACAATAATGAAATTTAAAAAAAACTAAACAATTTTTGTTGGTGGCACTGCTTTTATAGTTCTGAGCAGAGCATACACTCTGTGACTGAGCTACATCTTTAGTCCACAAAAATTAAGTTTTAAACTTTGAGGAAATTGCAATTCATGTGCATTTCTTCAGTCATACTCTAGTGCCTGTACTTACAGCTGCACTCATTTCTTTCCAACCCCCATCTCTTCCTTAAACCCTAACAATAATTAGTTTTCTTCATTTCTATAACTGTTTCTTTTTAAGGAAAAGGAAATAAACAGAGGCATATACGATATAACCTTCTGGGATTGACTTTATTTCTACTGGCTTGATCCTATAGAGAGTCATTCGAGTTCTTACAGGTTATCGACCATGTTTATCATCTCATATCAAGGGTACATTTTATCAAGATTAATTATAACTACTGATGTTGACTTTGATCCTTCGGCTGGAAGTAGTTTGCAAATTTTCTCCATTGTCAAGTGATTCTGTTTTATCCTCCTTTCTGCGCTGCACACTGGGAAGGAAGTCACCATGCACACCCTACTCTTAAGGAGCTCTGTTACCCCTCCCTTGAGGGAAGAGTCCCCACGGAAATTACAATCAGGGTCACTTCATGCTGGCGAAGGGTTCTGAGAAATTTGTCATCAGGTGATTTAATAATCAAATGAACACCAGGGAGGGTTTTTACACAAAGAAAAACAGCTACATCGTTAGGTGATCTGGTCTTACAGACCACTGTTATTAATGTGGTCCATTGTTGACCGAAATGCCATCATATCTTCTGTGTTTTTATGTCCATTTCCCTGATGCTTACATATGTTCAACAGTTTTCATGTGATTATTTGTCATCTATGTATTCTCTATGATGAAATGTGCATGTGTATCTCTTGCCTATTGCCTAATTGCAATTTTTTTTTACTATTTGAGGGTTTTTTTTTTTAATTTTCTATTAGTACATGTTTGCAGTACCCAATGATTACATTTGTCCTGGGGACTGGTACATGTACGTAGCACATTTTAATTCCTTTTCATCCTCTTTCCCTCCCTTTCTTCCTCTCATTCTTCCCTCCATCTTTGATTTTTTGATCCCTTTGCCATTTAAGAAAGATCTATCTACTTCCTTTTATATCTAAAGTGCAATATAAAACTATCTGAATTTCAACAAATTTTTATATAGTTTGGATACTAATCTTTTTCAAATAATGTGGTTTGCAAATATTTTCTTCTATATAGCCTGTACTTTCATTTTAATAGTCTTTAAGGAAAAAGAGTTTTAAATTAAGTTCAATTTATCAATGTTTATTCTTATTGATTTTAATCTGAGTGTCGAATTTAAGAACTCTTTGCTTTGCTTAGCCCCAGATGCTGCCCATTTTCTCAAAAAAATTTTTTTCCTAAAATTTCTATAGTTTTAGGATTTACATTTAAACCTATGATTTATTTTGGTCTAGTTCTTAAAATACATTAATAAAAACTTCAAGGTGTTGTGAAGTTATAAGATTATAAGACTATTTCTGTTAAAAAGATAGTTTATCACTCAAGGGAAAGGGGGCTTGTCACCCCATGCAGCAGGAGCGGCCTAGGGAAGCACTGAGTTGATCACAATAAGGGGAGAGAGAGGACTCTGAGGACAAGAACTTTTACTACAGTTTCTACAGGAAGGAGCGGTCAAAGGCATGCAGGTCAGTTGAGGATTGCCTGTTGCAAGTTAAGAAAGATCTGAGGCATAAAGGCTGTCTTTAGTTGTGTGAGATTTGGTTGTGGAAAGATTAGGGCAGGTGAATAATGGCCTGAAGTATTGAGGTCCCAATAAAGGAGGTGGTTGGGAGCATGGACTTGTGCTATCTGGTTTGTGCTTGAAAAGCTTGCCCTTAGCAACAATTCCTTTTGGTCATGGTTGAGAAGTGGATGAGAAGAAAAACATGAGGGGGCAGGAGACCAAGACAAAGTGACTCAGGCATTGATTAGGTGGCTCAAAGCAGGGTGTATCCAGCATAGCTATGTGGAGCAGATATCAAAGTATTCAGTTCACAGAAGCTAGAAACAAGTTTCGTGCGTTCGATGTAAGGGCTGCCCTATTGCACTCTCACATCCCAGCTCGCCTCCCCTGTGCCTTATAGCTGGATTCAGCAATGACACCCAACTTCAGAGATTAGGGAGGGAGTAAAGCAACAGACATAGGCAGGTTTTCACCATCTCTTGTAGCTTCAAGGCCTGCTGGCCACATTTCTATAAATAGTCCCATCAATAAACTGTCTTCAGCTGAATTCTGAATGCACTGTCTTTTCCTGTTGGGAACTTAACTAGCACGTATGTTTCCTGGTGAGCCACAGGCTCACCAGTCCAGAGTTGGTGCAAAAGGGGCCTTTGTGTTGATGAAAAAGTCCTCTCTTCTGTGTCTATACCTACTCCAGGACACAGGCTTTCTAAGGAAACACGGGCTACTTGCTTTGTTTCTTTGACCATTTGCCTGTGTGCTTCCCTAGTCACACAAAAGAACGCAGCAAGTTTTACAGAGGTCAACACCAGAGAGAGAACTGAAAGGGGCATTGCTTCTCAAAAAGTGTTTATCTTCAAGGCTTTTTTTTCCTAATATATATGTTAAGGCTTTTTTTCCTAAGTATTTATTAAGAGTGTGATTCTATTTGTTACACTTGACCTGACTGTTCATTTGGAGTAATACTGTGATTCTTAAGTATCATAATATCATGAAAGGGATGTATCTTGTATATGGTTTTCTGAACAAAATATTTTGTTCCATTTTTGTATTACTTCACTTTTTTTTTTCATTATATACATTGTGAAATTATGTGAAAACACGATTTGCACAGATGTTTTCTCCCCAGTGGAAATTCTTCTGCATTGATGAGGCTCCACTTTAGCACTGGGAATAGAGATCTGTTACAAAAAGAATTTATGAGATTTTGAGAGTAATTCAGACAGAAAAATTGGGACGTTTCTGGAGGGTCAGGTATGGAGCAAGAGAAACACTGAGGGAGGAACAAGTGTGATAGCGGCACTTATTTAGCCAAAGAGCAGTTGCAAGGCTGTGGAGAAAGACGTAGGGGCACTGGGAAATGACTCCAAAACAGTAGCAGGAAGGTGACTGAGATGTATCGCTCATCAGTTTACTTTTTCCTTTTTGTAATATGTTCCCGCCTTTTAACATTAGCTCTAATTGTAATCAGGTGCTGCTTTCCATTACTCTTTGTCTCTAAATGCATTTGCTTCTTTGATGACCTAAGCTAGTGGCAAGATTTTTAAGTATCATCTGTACACCAGCGATTCCAAATTTCTTTCTCTGGCTCGCTCTCTCTTCTGAATTTCAGACTTGAATATTCAAGAGCCAACCGATCATCTCCGCTTGCATTTCTAATGAGCATCTCAGATTCGGTATGTGTTCCTGGAATGTAAATAGTGAACACATCAACCATCCAGTTGCTCAAGCCCAAAATGGTAGAATTATGCTTTGCACATCTTTCCCCCACATGAAATGAATTAAGAAATCCTGTGGTTTCTATCTTTAAATCTATCCAAAGTATAATTACTTACAATCAATCCCACTGTTAATACTGGTTTGATATGCCATGTTTTACAAGAGGTGAAGGTACTGACTGAAGCATTTGAGATATATACATATATACATACTCACTTTTAGACAATGCCACTTTTTTTCTGAAAGTACATTTTCTTTAGCAATGAATAAATGTCTTTTGTGCACCATATTCTCGTCACTAGACTTTTAAATGTTAGTCTTAGTTTTATTTCATGTTCTCTGATCACCGAGGCTAAGCATTTTTTCATTTATTTCCTTGTCATTTGTCTAGCTCATTTCATGAATTGCCTGGAATTGTATCACTTGTTGAAAATGATGAAATAAAAATACATACCTTATGTGTGCTCATTCAGTTTTTAAACGATTGAAAATATAAGAAAACAGATTGCATACATTTTCATTCTTGCAGACCTTGGATTTATATTAATGAGTTTAATATCAATTTATATATTCCACTTATTTATAGTCCATGTATTTTCAGACACATTTCAATCACTAGAGAGCAGGTTTATAGTTTAATTTTTATAATATCCAAATACAATAATGATAGTTTTCTTTATCTATCTATAACATGAAATACAAATCCTTATAGCAGCTTGCTTCAGTCTTTCAATGCCACCAACTATAGCATAGAAAAAATGTCAACAAACCGTCGTATTTTTCAGTGTTTGAAAACCATAATCAAAGGGCATTTTCTGTGGATGAGGCAAATCATTCAACTCTCAGAACTTCATTATCATTAATTCAAATTAAAATGTATACAGTATTTCACTAACCTATTTTAACAACTTTTTATTTGTAACAAAAAACCAATTAGATCTGTTTTCATTAAGTTTTTATCTCTTTAAAGTTTTCTTGGAATTTACAGGGAATCCACAATACTGGATTTCAGTACTCACTAAAAATATTTTATATAGTGGGTCAGTCAGTGATTCTGTTTTTTGTCTATTTGCTTTTCATCTCTGGGGGTTTATCTACAAGGAAATAAACATTGTAATGTTTTGTAGTATTTGCAGCCTTGTAATAGGTTACACAAATATTTTGCTTCCCTAAAAGTTACAAGAAGTTGTCAATTTCCCAACCTAGTTAAGTAACATGTTTTTATATTTCATAGCTCGGCTTTAGTGGGAATTATTATTATTCTAAACCTGTGAAGAACTGTTGAAATTTTTTTCATAAAAGAGGAGAACGAATTAATGGAGAAGCTATGGATTTAAGTTAGAGTAGTTGGGTTGTTGCTGAATCATTTCTTTATTAAGAACATACAGTAATGTCAGTACTACTCTATTCATATCCATTATATGCCCCCAGGACATTTAGAAGATCCTAGGTAAGCTTTTAAATTTATTTAATTCTACTAAGACGGTGAACACTCTTTGATCAGGCATAAGAATGTCATATCTTCAAGTAATATTTTATTTAAACATTTGTATATAAATTCTTATCAGTCAAAATATTAAAATATAAAAACATATTGAAGTAAGCAAAAATAATGTAATGGTATTTTTTCTTTGATACCTCAATAATTTGATGTTATGTGTATTTTTTAGGGGTATAATTCTGGAAATGAATACACAACACGGTTTTTGTTAAATTCTCTGAATTTGGGAGCAAGAGGCCTGTGGCTAAATGCCCAACCCTATATTCTGTCATCTGAGTAGCCCAATGACAATTATTTAACTTCTCTGTATTTTGATATTTTTTTATAATAATGAAATACTACATGTACACATACAATTCTTTTTAAATCAAAATTTTAAGGCTATGTTACAATTTTAGATGAAACTTTTGCTGTACATGATATTTGCCATGAAAATCTGTTATTTTAAAAGTTCAGATAATAAAACTATTATCAGGTAATCATACTACATATTCCATTCATTCTTATTTTGAGTAAAAAATTGGGGCAATCTTAAAGATATGTACTAAATGCAAAATGGCTTGTTCATACTCTAATTTACAACAAATAACCACATGCCTGAATTTTGGGTTTTATGTGTGAACACATCAGCCTGTTTGGTATGGTAGACCAAAATATAACACATCTTCACATTTTCAAATTTTTCTTTTCTTATCACGTCCTACTCTTCCATCCATTTCTGTCCTCTTTGAAATCCTTTAAACCCACCACTCTGGTCTCACCTTCGCAGTAAAAATTTCCCTCACAAATACACACTGCTCCATTCAGGCTGAAAATTATGTTGCTGTTGTTATCTCTGCCACACAGGTTTAGGTGTGATTGCATGCTGTCCTAATCACTGAAACAAGCCTGTTTTAATAAATTTTAACTCCTGCACAAACCTATTTCCTCATGCTTCCTTGCATGTCACACAGTGCCCAATAATATTCTGGGCTCCAGTAAACATTCTGCAAATTTATTTTATGGTAATTAAAAAAGATCACACTCATATATGTCATTTATGATTAAAGTGCATATTTTATGTTAAGGCAAATATTTCACAGAAAATGATTCAATAAACAATGAGTTTGATCTTAAAGAAGTATGCAAAAGTGATGGCAAATCATCATGCAAGGTTTTCTGGAGCAGATTTTCAAGCTAAAAGCCCATATAAAAGATACTAAGCTTCTGTTCTGTTTTAAACAACAACCATAATACTTGGTTTTTCCAGAAAGAGCAATCTCAAATCTTGCTTTTTTTTTTTTTTTTTAAATGCTGGGATTTGAACACAGGGCTTTATATGTGTTACCACTAAGCTATATCTCCAAGCCTTGATTTTTCACTTCCATGTTTTATGATATATTTTAATTTAATATTATATTGAAATATTATTTTAAAAATCTGCCCCTTTGTAAATGATGAGTAAGAGTTTTGACAAATTTTACTATTTTTAAATAGAGGAAGCATTAACCAGCATATATTAATTGTATATTGCTTTTCAGAAAATACAGCTCTCCTATTATTGGTTCTCTTGTTTACAGGTATATTTGTTCCTGACTACTGTCAACTTTTCAGTTGTAAAACCTGTATGAAATGTAGATGCCCCACAGGGATCAGAGGATGTCTTCAAAAATTGTTTTCTCCAAAGAATACAATGTTAAAAGAAATACAATTTTTGGAAACAACCTCACATCCCTGAAAAATAAAACATTTTAAGAAATTCTTGTAGATTTTAAAACACTTTGTAGCTGTGAAATTCCTGTTGCATTTCTCATTAAGTGTTAATGGCTGTTGTCCATAAATATGTAAGTGAACTAAAAAATTATCTCAAGTATCATGTCTAAGCAATACTAATACATAATCCCTTAGAAAAGTTATTACAAATCAGTAAGTAGAAGGTGAAACTTGTTTAATATGCCCCGGAATAGGTGAACACAAACCTTTATCACAACAGTGCTGTAACATCACTGAGACAATGGAAAGGTTCTATCCTGAATGCTATGGTGAGGTAATCACCACCCACAGGTGACCAGGGAGCCTTCGCAATGGGGCCAGCCTAACAGAAAATCAATGTCAGTGTCATCTGATTAGTCACAGTGTCTCTCATCTCTAATGTACCAGACATTGCAATCTTAGGGGAAAGGAGGTCTTGGGACAATGTATCATTCAGGGTCCTAGCAGGTGACAGATTGCACAATTAACAGGGTTGAACTGAAGAAGAACGATAACAGTGTATCACTTTTTAATAGCATATCTAAAAGTGAAATATATGTCTAAAACAACACAAAAGATGAGAGGGAATGGGTGGAGTTATTATCAGGCTCTTACACTACACAAAATTGTCTCTTAATAATAATAAGCCTTTAAGAAAACATAACTTTTTGATAAATATTGCTGGGACAATTGGATGTCCATAGGCAATAAAATTAATGTATATTTTACACCCTATATAAAATTATCTCGAAATGGATCATATTCTGAAGTACAATGGAAAGCTATAAAACTCCATAAAAACTATATGATAAAAATCCTTTTCTGTCCTTGTGTTAGGCAAAGGATTTTGGATATTATGCAGAAAAGCACAGTCAAGAAAAATAAAATAAATTAGACTTGATCATAATAATTATGTTTTGCTATTTAAGAGATCTATTTGAAAAGACCCAAGGAGAGATAGAAGTGTATACAGGAGTTAAGGAAATAAAGTAGAATGATGGCACACTAACAGGTCTAGCAACCACAGGGCATCATTTTACCGAGAGTTGACAAATGAGAGAATCAAGTGATGTTACCACAACCCAGCAAAAGCAGCTTCCTCTGATGAGTGCAGCAGCCACTGGCAAAACTACAGGAAATAAAGTATCTATCGCTAACCACTGGCTGCCACCATTTGCTTTTGTTTCCCACCTGGAATGAAGAAGGTGAAGGAGCCTGGCTGTAAAGTTCATACAAGCCAGCATCTCAGGGAACTAAATAAAAGAAGGACGGCAAGAGAACAGGAGGAAACAGCCCTCTGATTCCACTCTCTTTGCCTCTGGGCTTCTATTTCTGTCTTTCTCTTTGCATTCCCATCACTGAAGAAATACAAAATCATAGCTACAGTTTATGTATCTACATCTTTGTTCGCAGGATAATGTGGGAATTCAGTCATAAGCTATCTGAGTCATAGAAGGTACAGAAATTCAAGGCATTTCCATCTTTTTCCAGCGGTCATTTGCCCTAATAAGTGGTCAAAACTTCCTCTACAGAAGATGAGGGAAGAGTTATTGTGTGTTCTTGTTGCTATCTTCCAGTTTTTAAAAATAAACAGACTTTCTCAATTAATGTGTTGCAGATTTGTTACTAGCTTAGGTGTAGGATAAGTTTAAGGGATTAGGAAACCCTAACTGTGCCTGGAGTCGGCTTTATTCCTACCATTTATATCTCATATTTTATTGGGAATTCTTAGTGAATATTTCCATATTGGTAGCTTTCGTCTAGTCCAATCCTTACACTGTTTCCTAACATTCTCCTTCAGTTTTTGCCAAATGAAATTGGCGAAGGGCCTGTGACAACCTCAGAGATAATGGTTTCCCATTTTGGAAAGGTACTTTGCATTTTTTTCTGTTGTTAGTACTCAGATCTAATTCTGGATGGTGAAGGTAGATCCTTAGAAAAGGCGACATACTATTTTTGCAGGAATTGTTCATAGCAAAATAATTGACACATTTCTTTTTGAAGAAGGTTGGTTCCCTGAGAAGAAAAAGAGCAGTTGCTTTCATTGCCACTGAATTTAGTAAGACTTTTGGATTCAATTTTTCAGCTGCTTGTCTTTGTCCTAATTTCATGGTTCTACTCCTTCCTGCAGAGTTCTCTGTCTTTAGTCATTTGCCAAGTTACACAGCCCAAATGTGACAACTCTGCAATAGCTGGGTGTGGTGGCACATGCCTGTAATCCCAGCACAAGGGAGGCTGAGCCAGGAGAATCTCTGTGAGTTCCAGACCAGTCTAGGCTACATATTCAAGACAGCTGGGACTACATAACAAGGTTCTGTCTCAAAACAAACAAATAAACAAAACAAAGACTCTGCTGTCTCCACAATTAGGCATCAGATTTGGTCTGCCTCTGTGTCTGCTCTATGCTACCTCAAATAACAGAGTAAGACTGTCATTAAAATTTATGGCTCGCCACCTGTGCTTTGAGTTTATCCTTATGTAAAACTTCCATAATAGTCAGAAGTAGTAGTCTTATCTCATTCTGTAATCTTTGTAGGCACTGTTTTGCCATCCTCACTAAGTGCCAAAGATAATTGATTACTCAGTGGGGTTTTTTCAATCAGTAATTAAATTCACACCATTCTAGTGCAAAATTGCAAATTGTGATGCCATGTCATCAAAGTGTAAAGTGTCCTTCATCAGTGAGGTTATCCATCTACTCACAAATATTAAAGCAAACTAATCCAGGAATCCCACTCATGACACTAACTACTATCATGTTAGGGCAATCACAGAAAACAGAACGCATCCTCAAAATGGTTTCATCAAAAGGAAATGAAGGATGATAGAGTTAAGGTAGCCAATAAGTAATGTTTAGACCATTTAAATTTAATGTGAATAGCAATAATTGGGTTAAAATACATCATACTGCTTTACTTTCTTTGCTCTATTTGTTTTGTTCTTGAGTCCCTCTTATCTCTACCTTATTTTGGGTAAGTGTTTTTTGAATTAAATTTTACTATTATCTATGTTGTATTAGTGGTATCTCTTTTATAGGGATTTATAGTGTTTAAATATTCATTTTAAATCAATCACCATTTATCTTCATACTATTTTGTGTATATGTCATGTATCATATTATTTTATATATGAGACGTGCATTAATATTCTTTCTTATTCCTTCTCTTATCCTTTGTCTTCATCTGCTACCTAAAGAAATTCTTTGACATTTTTTTCTCACAGTAAATGACTGACTTTATTTGAAAGTGATTTAAAAGAAAAATTTTATATTAGCCTCTTTCTTAAAGGGAAAAGTATACTATTGGATGGTATGATTGCACATGAATTAAGCTCTCTATTCTGAAGTGAAAAGCTTTGTAAGATAATTTTCATATGGCCTAAATGTTCATCACTTTTTTCATTCCTTATTCATTTTCTGATTGTTGCTCTTTTAAGAAAAATGATCCCTGGATAACTGCAGTCTCTTAATAATGAAGAGATGTCACAAGTTATTTTTACAATTCTAAACAGATATCTGTGTTTTTTTATTGCTTCATCAGATTGAGAATACTCTCTATATAATGGCAAGCATCTTATTAGGAAGTTTTTCTTCAATGAAGAAAAATAGATCAAATTTCAAATTATATAAAATATTAATACTATTAGTTTTATACCATCACAGGCCATGTGCAAAGATGTTTACACGCATTATCTCATTTTTCTGTGTTTTTAAATTAACAAATAAAATAGTATACATTTATCGTGTACAATATGTCATTTTAAATTAAGTATACATTGTGGAAGGTTAAATCTTGGAGAGGATGGAGAGAAAAGAGAACAATGGTATACTTGGTAGCAATGTAAATTTGTACAGCCACTGTGGAAAACAGAATGGATGTTCCTTAAAAAACTGAAAACTAGAACTACCAATGATCCAGTAACCCAAATAAAATGAAATCAGTATATTGCAGAGTTATCTGTCCTTCTGTGTTCAATGCCATATTACTTACAATAGGCAAGATATAGAATCAATGTAAATGTCCATCAGTGGGTGAATGGATAAGGAAAATGTCATATTTATACACAATGAAATCTTATACAGTCTTTAAAAACAAAGGAATTTTGTCATTTGTGACAATTATAGCTAAACCTGTAAGACATTGAGTGAAATAAGCCCGGTGCAGAAAGACAAAGACGACATGATCTCATCCATACATGAAATCTAAAAATGTTGATCTCAGAGTAGAGTACAGTGGTGGTTATGGGATGGTGAAAGGATGTTGAAGAAATGGTGATCTAAGGAAGGAGTCTGGTTAGGAGGACTAAATTCAAAAGATATGTTTTAAAACATGGTGACTGTATTTATAACAATTAACTATGTTCTTGAAAATTTCTAGGAGAGTAGATTTTAAATATTCTTCCTGGGAAAAAAGTAATTATGTGAGACAATGCATATGTTAATTAGCCTGGTAGCCCCTATCTCATTTATTTAATCAAAGTATTAACATAGTACTTCTTTTTATTAATTATTCCCATTTATATAAAAGAAAATGAAAATACCACACTGCCTTACAGAATAAAAAGATCTACATGATTCTTAGTATTGTTCAAAATAAGGGAAATATTTGTATGATTATTGTAATGCTCTAATATATACATCAAATTTTGGATGTTTAATAATGGATATAAAACATATTATAAAATAATACAGTAAAAATCTGACAAATCTTTTTATTTATTATTTTTAGAATGTATTCAAAATACTTTTAAATACCCCAAAGTCCACTTTCAAATATTTTATTGTGCTTAATAATTCATTTTATATCTTCTCATCTTTTTATTGAATGTCTTTATGAAATATCTTTAATGTAATAAAACAATCTTCAGTACCTCAAAGTCAACTATATTTAGAATCTCTTTTGTTACTTGTGCCTCCTTTTAGATATTTTACATGCATAATCTGTGTGTGTATGTATTTACATTTAAGCAAGCCACTTTAAATTGTAGATAAGGAATATGTAGTTGGTAATCAGCATTGTCAATAAGTAGACAAATATGTTTTTTACATATGTTGCCACAGGCTGATGATTTAGGTGTTCTTCTATGATAGGATCAAACATCTATTATCCTCTGTACTTTGCTGTTTAGTTTATTTTCTCTTCTTTATGGTAAGTCAACAGCAAAATATTCTCATTGATCTCTACTTTACTAAAATATATTGTCTCACAAAGTTATAATCTTTATACAAGTAACAATTTTTTTTGTGTGCAAAAAATAAACATAAACTCTAATGTACAAGATCTCTAAGCTAAAGGGTACTTCAGAATTTATCGAACCTAGTGTTTAAAAGGTTTTCATTTTTAACTTGAGGGTATACTTTTCTGGGGGTTCCTAGGGGATCCAACTCAGGACCATGTGCGCTTGCTAGGCAAGTGGTCTACTACCGGAGCTAAATCCCCCACCAGAGTTATGCTTTCTTGTTTCTCAGATTCTAGTTTAGATAGAAGAAAAAATACTTAAGCTATAAAATCTGGGAAATTAGGGGTCACTTGTTAGTGAATGCAGTTTATCTTCCATCTTGCCAAATCTTTGTTTTAGTGTATTTTGTAAAGTGGGTAAATATAACCTCCATTATTAAAAGTTTGCAAATTAGTTATGGGTTGGTCACATCAAATGATGTCAATTTTTGAATTCTATTTCCTGTTTACAAAGCAGTCTGAGGACTTCTACATTTGGCTGAGAAAAGTTCCGTATGAAATACTATATATGTACATATGTATATATACATATATGCATCTGATCAATCAATTTGAATTGAAGATAATTTCTATAAGAATTGGTGGGAAATGTTGGTGTGATTTTAATTTGTATCAAGTTTGGCTAAAGAAAAATCTAGAAATGTGTGTACTTAAAAAACTTATGAAAATCAATATTCTTATACTCAATTACATCTTCATTTTGGCTATGCCCATACATGATTCCTTGGATAATTATTTTAAACAAATTTCCTAAGTCTGCTAATGGTTTTGAAACTTTAGAGGTAATAGTTTATTCATCAGTAGAAAATACAATTGTAATCATATGGTTATAATTCTGTTATAGAAATCTACTGACAGTTTAAAAATAGTATATAGATTGATTTTCTTAATATTGTATCATTTCTTAAAGCACTTTCCACAGTACTGTTTAGAAGGAGTGATCAAAATACGTCGTGAATGTTTAAATTTTAAAAAATTACACTAAAAGCTATATTGCCATTAATCTCCCTCGAGATACTCTCCCTTGCTTTGAATATACTTTCCCATCATTCTTGCCTCTTTCTGAAATAGTTCTGGGAGTTTTCTTTCATGAATGTCTTTATCAGGGGTGATCAAAGTAACAGTGAATCCTCCTGCTGAGAATCATCTAGTGGGAAGGCAGGGCCATAAAAACGTTACAGTGTGTCCTCATCGACCTTATGCACCAGATCTGGCCCCAGGTGATTCCTGTCTCTTCCCTAAAGTCAAATTGACTAGGAAAGGTAAATATTTTGAACAATTCAGGACATCAAAGCAGCCATAAGAGTATGTAAGAGGAATCCCACAACTGTTTGTTAAAGTGGCAAGAATGATGGGATAAGTGTGTTTGAAGCAAGGGAGCGATTAATGGCAATATGTCTCTTACTGTAATAATTTTTTAAATTTAGATATTCACTGTATTTTTTTGATCACAACTTGTATGTTAAAAAAAAGTAGTTGTAAATATATATCACTTTTCTGAAAATAAAAATAGCAAACATTTTAAGCTAGCATTTTGAAGAGTCAGTGGGCCAAGAGAGTAAAACACAGAAACAAACTAGTTAATCTTCTAACTTAATCACTGTGTCTTAAAAAATTAAAAAATTGGATATTTCAGATATTTTAGCGGGGGCAGGGTTGTGGGGCTCGAACTCAGGGCCTTGCACCTGCTAGGCAAGTGCTCTATCACTGACCTAAATCTCCAACCCCCAGATAGTTTTTTAAGAACTAAATAAAATGCAGCTTCCCAAGAGGAGGTGCATGTAATTCACAATTATATCATAAAATATATTCCTCCTGGAACACTTCCCTGTATAAGTAAATAAATAAGTTGTTTAAATGAATATGTTTATCACATGGTTGGTTTTTACTTAAAACACCTGTAAGGTTTATACTCATTAGGTTTGTTAAAGAGTGGTGGTCTTTCTATCAAGTGGCTATCCTGTATCATTTCTCATCTATTTGTCTTCAATTATGTCAAAACATTCTGTCTCCAAAGATTTAGTAATGATCTGTACAATAAGAGAATATTTTCTAATCTGCCTTTCAAATATAAGATTCTATTATTCCATTTTCTGCTTAAACTGAACAAAGACTAGCAAGAGAAATTTCTATAAGGGAAAAGAAATAAAGAATATTTATGGAGGTACTTAGTTCTTTACATCTAGACTTAAATTTTAGTTTCAAATCTAAAATAATTTCCTCTGTGTGTGAGTGTGCTTCACTTAGGAGTGTCAGGACCTATTCTCCTTCGCTTAGCCTTAAGCCACACAGGAAGCACTTTATTAAATGTTCTCTTTAATTTTCTGATGCAGTAAGTCAAAGTTTTTTGCATAAACAGAAAATGCTGTTTCTTTCTTTAAACCCCTGAATGGCTGAGAGGAGCTGTGCTGCTGGGCTCTGAGAACACTAAGGCTTATGAGGCTTCTGGAGAAGCCGACAGTGATGTATCAGAGAAGAGAAAAGGAGCCCTGTCCCCACTCCCATGCACACAGACCAAGTGATCCTGTGGCAGGATGACTTCTCATTTGTGGAGAGAGCTGAACAAATAGAAATTTGTTCTCAGAAAGTCTTTTTCTCATTCTATTTTCTCTTTGTTCAGCTAGATATGCCAGTATTTTCAAAGCTATAGAAAACCTTAACAAAGATTAACTTTTTGCACTTGGAGAGCAAGACTGAATTTAACTGTTTGCCAAAATAAATCTTGTTTTTAAACAAGACATTAATTCTACTTATTTTGTCAAGAAAGTAAAATAAAACATTAAATTGACTCACTTAATCCTGAAATAGTTCCACAAAGCTAATTACAAATAACTAATTAATATTAGATAATTTTTCTAATACATCACTTTTTTGAAAATTGGATGAATTATTTTATTCTCTCAACAAATTACAAAGAACAAAGATTAGTTCCATGATGTTAGAAGAGAGATTCTGCTTCTAATGATTTTCTTTTTTATGAACATAGTATAAAGAATACAAATAGTACAACCATTTTAACACATGCTATAATTATTCTACATTTTATGGGATTGTGAAGATTTCTGTTGATTCCTCAGAAAACTAAAATGAATTGCTTGGCCATGTTGTAAACTGCTCCAAACTCAGAAAATAGACGTGGCCAAAATTAGGGCCAGTACTTTCTAGAGAATAGAATCAGGGATCTTGAATGTTCATCTGTTCCACCATCCTGCCTTTGGTGTTGAATACTGATCATCCAAATGCATCTGAAGAGTCCTCAGAGACAAAATATTCACATCCAGAGGATGTGCTTCCAATTACAGAAGATACTTGCACACACAAAATAGGAGTGCAATCAGATTCCAAAATCAGACAAAGGGGCTGGGGATTTAGCTTAGAAGTCAGAGTGTCTGCCTCACAAGCACAAGGCCCTGAGTTCGATCCCCAGCACCAAAAATAAATAAATAAATAAAAAATAAAAATCTAGGAAAAATAACGTATCATAATACTACATTACATTGTAGATTTCTTTTTAAATTTTTTATTAGTATGTGCTTGAAGTACATAGTAGTTACATTCATTGTGGGGAGTTGCTACAGGTATATATCATGTTCTAATCTGTTTTCACTTCTGCTTCCTCTCCCCTCTCCCCCCTTCTTCCATCTCTAGATTCCTTTAACCCCAAATCAGACATTTTAATCACCATTCCCTGTCTTGATTCCCCTTGAATTTGTTAGGCTGGTTTGAGTTGTTCCCTGACTTCTACATAAATGTGTGCATTAGTGTTTGCCCTAGTAAAAGTAGCCTTTAAATTCAGTTGCTTTCTCGTTTTTTAATCAGATGCCTTAAAGTCTTCATGCCATGATAGCTTCCTGTATATTCTTCCCTGTAACCTCTGACAGCAGCCATCAAATGCCCTGTGCGATGACATTGAAAACCCACTCAATCCACTTTTGTTCTTTTTCACCAGGAATTTGTTATGAAGTATCCTTTCCCCATCTCAGTGTCTTGTTTCTATTTTTGCATTATTTAAAATTCTTAACTGTGTTATTTTTCATCCTTGTGTCTATGCAGTTATACTCTTGACAGTTGTTCTGCAGTTTTTTTCACAGTCCTGGGCTGACTTTCTTCCACTTTTCCTCCCAAATATCCATCAGTGTCACATCATAATGCCCATATATAGCTTAAGCCAATCCTAAACATGTTTTCTGTGTTGTTTAAATAGTGTCCCGACCTCTCACATGCTAACCTCATGCTAATTTCTGTGCTTTGAAATGACTTAGTCATCTTGTCTCTACTAAACCCAACCCGGGCCCCAGTTCCTCTTTGAGACTTTAATTATTTATCTTTGTTGTGTGATTTCTTGGTGTACAAACCTTCTTTGACACTTACATTTAGTATTCTGCATTACCTCTCAAAAATCAATTGTGCTACACTGTACTATTTTCAAACTGACTGAATTATGTAAGTCTTATCTCTCTAATGACACAGTAAACTTCTTGATTACGGAGATTATACTGCATAATCTCACAATTACCTCCTGCCCCTTCACCCCAGCATAGTTCAGAAAACACTGAAGATGCTTAATACATGTTGATTGAATTATCAGTCTGTCTGTTGAATGCATTAGCAAATGTTTACTGGTTTTCTTGTCTTTTCCTAAAACTGTAGTTTCTTTCTTGCTTAATTAAAAAATAGTTCCTTAGAGACCATTTTCCCACTCTTGAAGCTGACCAAGATTGAGGTGGATCTTATGCTAGAGGATCAGATACAAATTTGATTTGGTTTTGTTTGCTTTATATTTATTTTTTTAAATTTTTATTGGTGTATGTTTGAGATACATAATGAGTCCATCCATCATGGGGTATTGGTACAAATATGTATTGCATCTTGCTCCTTTTTACTTCCTCTTCCCCTTTTCTTGTTTTCTTTTTAAATCTCAGGCTAAGGGAGAGGAAAAGCACCAAATCAGAATGTGTTAGAGAAAACTGCGGTCTTAATATTAGAGTTATGAACCGTAAATGACAAACTCAGGAGCCCGAGGCAGGTGCTGAGGTGCTGCACTCAGAACCAGAGGGCCCAAAGTCAGGATGGGGAGGTGAAACAGACATTCAGATACTATGAGGACTAGTGTCTAGGTGGAGGGCAAATATCCTGGGGTGGTGTCAATGATAAGTATAGCCCATAGTTTCCAAAAATAAGGTTTAGAATCCAGGGTCGTGTATAGTGCTTGTGTATGCAGTACAAGTTAGCTGAATCACCAATCTCTGGCAGCAGGGCCCAGGCCCATAGGGGCTTGGTTGCTGAATGCATTGCTCCTGTTTCCTCCATGGGGCTTAATTACTGCACAAGATGGCCTGTGGTCCCCCAGGAGAAATGCATTCCCCCACAGTCTCCTTAGTTTTGGATCTTAGGAGCCACCCCGGAGACTTCTGCTTCAAGTTGGCAGAGCACTTGCCGGGGTTATCCTTCCTGTGTTTCCCCTATTCCAAGGCAGCCAAGTAGTCAAACAAATGGTGTTAAAAGCACGTTTTCCCCACCAATATGATCTGAAAATCGTAGAAGCTCAATTAGTAATAGCTGATACAAAATTACATAAATGTTAAACAAACCCTGTTATTAATTTTTATTATTTCAAACACATCACTTAGAAATATAAAAAATCTCCTCTAGTTTAGTGTGTAAACTACTTGAAGAAACAAATATCCTTTTCCTGAAATTGCATTTGTAGTATACATTTTAGGATAAGAGAAAGCTAATTGAAATAGCTCAACCATATAAATCAAATTAACTTAAAATTTAATTCTTATTTTTGAAAAATCTCACTGCAAACAAAGGATAACCTCATGTGCATAATGAGGTACAGGATTAAGACAGCCATTTAGTTAATTCAAGCTAAAAATCTCCTTTTCTGTAACTTTAATTAATATTTTAGGCAAAAGTACTGAAGTCTGTAAAACACTTATCTGTAAAACACTTTGGCTTTTAATGAAATTTTTCATGGATGTAAACACTGACAATATTACTTTTCTAAAGAGGTTTGTAATTTAAATTTTAGTATTGGTCCTGACTATTAGATTTACGGACTTTTATTTCCAACCTTCTCTTAATGAAAATAGTCTTTCCAGATAAAGGGATTTGTAATTATTTATAAAGTAAGGAAATGTCCCCAAAACACACATCAGAGGTGTATTCCAGAAGTACAGCAGTGTTTAGACATTGTTAATCTTTGCACATGGCGGTTTGGGAAGAGGTGGGTATTTGGTACCTTTCTTCACACTTCTCTATGTCACAAATATACTTTGCTAGGTAAGAAAGATGATGATCAAATGCCATGTTTAGGGTTCCCTGAATAGTTTTTATTTTTTTCTACTCTAATGCAAGATATTTATTGCTATACAAACTTTAACTTGCTTATTTTGTGCTAATGTTATATTAGTGATATGCTGTAGTGACTCTCGGAATTAGTTTGTGCAAGATATTTTAAAAACTGTCCACTTCAAGCTCCCATCACAGCCCTATGGAACCTAAAGCTACACCAGTCCCAAGGCATCTATGTATCATTTAATTTCCCCAGGTGAGCCAGATGGATAGCAGGAGTGAGAACCAAGCAAAAATGACCAATTTAAATTAAAAGTAGTAACACATAATGGGACAATACTTGAAAACACATTGAAGTATTTATTTCAATGCAAATGTTGAAATTAAAGATGGCTTATTTTTGCCATCTTTACATTGACTATTTTTTACTTTATTGTCAATGAGAGTACTTATTGTTTTCACATTTTTTTCTCTATCTTGAATTTGAACAAACTGTAACATCTTTTTGGAAATGGAACTATTGTGTGAAATACAAAGAGAATTAGAGCTAAATTGCGTTTAAAGACTACATTGAAGATTTCTTGCATGATTTCTTGCAAAATCTAACTCATAAAACAGTGCTTGAGAATATATTTTAAAAAGCCAATCAGTTTTCTGAATTTTGCTTCTTTTGGAGTAAATAAACACAAAAGACAATGGGAGATTTGATTTATTTGCAATATCCAGAAAAATGTAAAGCATACCATATGTACCAAAATGAGAAAAAGAAGTTCTGTTCTTTTAAAGACAAAATGTGTTATAATCTAACAAAGAGGAAATAATCATGGGGGAAAAGTGATTTTTTTTTCTAGTTAATGCATTTTAAGAATTCACTTTACTGAAAGATTGTTTTGTTTTTTATTCAAGGGGGAGAAATTCTCACTCACCATTTATTTTGTCCGAAATAACTAACTGTATTGAGAGGACAGTTAGTGGAACCTATTTCCTCCCAGAAAAGCAAGAAAGAGTTACTAGTGATTTAAACAAATGCATTTCAGGGCGTGGAGGAGATGCAATAAAACTGAAAGGAGTAGCGTGGAGATCTGTGCTTGAGAGTGGCTGATGCCTCTGACTCCCATTGCTGACGTCTTAGTCAGAGAGATGCAGGGAGATGTTACCTCTCTTTACAACCAGGCAGCAGACACTTGCTGTCACTCAGCTCACCCCCTCGTCCTTTGATGCTCTTCACTTCAAGGCAGATCCTTTGACCTAAGCGGATTAGTATAGATGCATGAAGGACACAGTCAGCTAGCCCAGCTTTTCAAGGAAGAGATTTGGCTCCAAATAGGACACTAAGCTTTTCAGGCTTCTGCTTATTTACTTAGTCAGCAGGATGCAGTGTCTCTGGGTGCTTAGTGGACTCCTGGGGAATTGGGAGAGAAACAAAAGCAGAAGTGCCAGCCGCTGCAAATGTGGGAGTCTGTGCCATTAAAGGAAGCAGTTGCTAATAAGGGCCTGTGAGACCTAGGTTTCCTTGGTTTCCATGACAGTTATTAGGTGCCATAGAAATTGAATTGTCTCCCACGATGCTCTTAGGGGAGAGGGGATGCTCCAGTGACAAGCCAGTACGGTTATGACTAGCAGTAAATCGTCCTTTTGTGAATACAACACTCCCTGGATTATTTGCTCTTGCATTTCTTTGAAACTCCCCTTTCAAGGTGCTTGACATTTTGGCCAGAAGATCCTGGCTTCTGCTGTACAGTGTCTCAAACACTATTTTTCCCCTTTTTATTTAGACCTGAGCTTGGCAAAGCAAGGATATGAACAGTTGTGCAGGTGGGCTCCTCAGGGCGAGTGAAGAGATCAGGCGTCCAATCAGGGACTGGCGACCTGCAGCTGTGCCAATATGCCCCTCCACCAGATTTCCGTAATCCCGGCCCGGGAGACTGCCAGCAATGGGAGGAGTTCAATGGGCAGAAACAAAGAGAAGAACAAGGAGGTCGAGGTAAGAGGAGAATTGATTTGCCAGAATAATAACACTGAGACCGTGTGCCAAGGCAGCTCTGCCCAACAGGGCGTGGCTGAGGCTTGAGAGCAGCTGGGCTCCAGCTGGCAGTGTGAGAGAGTGGACCAGAAGAGAAAGCTCTGCTACCAGCAGGGGTGTGTGCAATGGAACCTCTTTTCTCAATGAAGAAAGGCACCAGATCCCTAAGGACACTCGGTATTTGACAGATAAAAACTTCTGCCTTTTGCTAAACAATTGACAGGGTCACTTTTGAGTTTTGAGGCTCATGGGGCCCAAACTGGTTGTCCTGTTACCTATTTTCAGACAGTGTAACAGTCAGTGATTACTAATATCGTTCACTGCCCATGAAGCTACAGTGTTTCAAAATAACTTTCTTAACTAAGCGGCAGAGATGTTAGGGATAGAAAGCTGTGACACCGATTACCTAGCATGAATTAGTCCCTTGGAGGATCAGTTATTCTCCACTCTTCGGTGGTGCACGGATGCGTATGACTTGTGTGATATGTTTTCATTTGTATTTTATTTTTCGTGAAGAAAACATTATTGCAAACTTAACATGGATTATATTAGTTAACTTGTTATGTTAAGGCTTCATTTTCAAGTAAAGTTTAGCAGATGTTCATGTAAGTTAAACTGCTTTAAGGAGCAGATGCTGGGAATTTATTTCGGAGGTTTTTAAGAAAGAGATTGAGTGAAGTAAAGAAAATTGGGTGGCAGCACCTAGGTACTGTTGTGTTCTGCTGAAAGGGAGGCTGAGCTAGAATGCGAGACACTGTGCTACTCTTGTGTCTTTAGTGTAACCATTGCCTAGTCCTTATGTGTCATTAGCTGTGTAGAAAATAAACTTCCACCTACAGGTCTGGTAACTTTTTTTCAAGGATAGGTGTTGGACAGAGGAAGCAGCAAACAAAAACAAAAGACATGAGAGTGGGGTTTCAAGCAGTGCCTGAGAGGAAAGCAACAATAAATTTGAGTATATTTTTATTGAAAAAAGTCACTTGAGAGTCTCTCTACTTTATTTGCACTGATTTTTAAAATGTCATTCAAGAACAGTAAGTTCTAGTGTCTAGAATTTGTGGAAAACTTTAGAAGAATTTTCTGATTAATTAGTGCAATAGATACTTTTACTTTGGCAATTTCCCTGTCATTCGCACTCTAAATGTTTCTAAGAATGAAATATGTTTGGTAAAGGAACGTATCAGCTCAATATTTACTGGGAATACTTCTGTAATGTGTCTTTTCCTATGATTGGTAATGTGTTTATTAGGATATATAAGCGATATCACTTAAACTTATTGGTATATGGTAAGGGAGAAAGGGGACACTGATCCATTCTGAAAATACATATGGAATGCCAAAAGCAAGATTTACCAAAAGTTATACATCATTTACTTATATTCCTAATCTTCGGAGAAATTCAAGATTTATTGAAGAAAACTTCATAAAATGATATTGGGTGGCAGTTTTGTCTGGAATCTGCAAGGACCAGAAATGAAAATATTGTTTCAGTTCTAGATTGTCATCAGACAACCCCTGCTGCTGATTTCTACTTAGCATTAGACAGAGACACTGGGATGGCTCATACGATTTTTGAAAAAATAAAAATTTCTGTGTAAGAAATAATAATGAAATTATTCTGCCTCATGTAAAAATAGCCTCAGTCTTTATTCAGATAACTGGTTCTAATATGCATCTTCAAACATCCTCACAAACATTTTAAGGTATCCACATATGAACAGTTGTCTCTTTTCAGGGCAAAAGACACTTAATATTGTAACTCAGTACAATGGGTTTACCTCTTGATGAGTGCAAAGCCAATAAGCACAAGCAGGAGATAAAGGTTTATTACTTGCAGCAGGTCAGGAGAGTACTGGAATTCATTTGCAAAGCAGTGTTCTTCCCAAAGAAAGCGAGGAGCTTTCATTGGAGAAATTCATACACATTTATGAAGGGAACTTCATCACATGTAGAGGTGGGCAATTGCTGAGCATGTGCCGTCTGAGGTCACAGTTATGTTCAAAGACAAATGGTGGACACAAACACTTCTGCGTAGAGTTTCTGTGCTATGATGAGCAAAGTTTTTTCCTAGTCGTCATAAAAGAGCTAGAGTGACTTAATGTTGGCTGATTCTTTGTAAGTTTCTCCAGTGAGCCTTAGCTGAAACAAAAAGGAAAGGAACTTTGAAGGCATGTTAACAGTCTTCTGAAAGGGTAGCAGCTTTTCTTCAGCGAGTATAGGAACTCCTCTCTGGAAGTGCCTGGCTCGCCCAGCAGTTAACAGTAGTTCACAGTGGGAGGCAGTGGGCCTTCTAAAAGGAAAATTAGGTTCATTATGAGAAAATGAAAGGAAACTTGCAGCCTACATATTATTTTATAAAGAGATATAGTTCTGACTGTCAGAAGAGGAAGCACTTTTAAGATTTCAAATACTTCTTGGTTTTCTATAGAATGAAGTTAAAAGTTTCTCTTTACAGGTATGTTTGAAACGTATTATTAAATCTTATAGGCCATTAAATCACTACTTTGGTGAACTAGTGGAAAAGAACAATGAGTCTCTTTAAAGATGGATAAATTAAACAACATACATCCTGTGTGTTGAGAGCAAGCCTTGCTTGTATTGTACAATGACTTCCGTAATTTCTAATTATGTATGTATGTGGTTAATAACCCTGGAAACACAAAAAACTAAGTGTGTTGAGCTTGTATGGAGTAGGTGTTAAGGGTGAGCAGAGGGATGTAGTTCCTCTTTTTGAAGCACCAGCTCTAGACATTGCTTGGGCAGTTAAAGGACAGCACCTTATACTACTTGATTCCCGGGCAGAAAGTTTTATTAGAACAGCCAATATTTTATTAGCACAACCAGTGACTACCATCACTACTTCGATCACTTATAAAATTATAGGTTTAGTGGCATGCAATTGGTCAAATTTACTAGTTTATATCTGAAGATAAACTATCTAAAACTAATGATAGAATACTTGAGTGCAATTTCTGGACAGTTCTGGAGGGGAAATTAGAATCAGACTGTTCTTAGGATGGTACAATCAGTGGAAGAAATGGAATAACTGGGTCAGGAGATAATTCGCTTATACCTTGGGAGAGCTATGGGAGAAAATGACCACTCCAAAGGGGCTCAAAGTTCCAGATTTCACATTCTCTTGTTGAGTGTTAGAGACTGACAATTTCACTTGCCTATTTTGCTAAGTGGGCCACTTTCCTTCTATCCTTAATCTATTCTATCCTTCTTTTTAGACCATGTTAACACCACTTATTAAGCTATAATCAATTCATGTTAAAGATTTGAGCCTAAAGAAAGTATGTCTCTTACAAAATTGAGGGTAGTGAGTTTGATTAATCAAATTCTTAACCCTGTGGGGGTACCTTAACTTCCTACTTTTACTCTCTCTGGAAATTATAATGCTTGTATATATGATTGTATAAATTTAGTATTTCATGAAACCCTAGAACATAGTCTTTATAACTTTTGGTGACTTGTAAACAAAGATTTACTGTGTTTCAAATGTGGAGACAACAGGGATCGTACTAAGGCTGGTAATGTCACCTGTGTCACCTGCTGCCTCAATCTCCACCAGTACACGAAATTCACACCTCAGATGCCAGGAGTCACAGTAGAGGAGGAAAGAGGGCACAAGCCTTTTCTTTCCAATCCTTCCTCACTCTCAAGCTGACCACATATAGCAAATGGGCTTTAGGAGGAATTGTGGGGTGGAGGGGACCAAAAAACCTCTTTGTTTTTGTATGTATTTTCTTTTACCACTTTCATTATATCATGATGTTTCTGTTTTCCAAACTATGCATCCCCCCCCCCTCCAAGTCAGCTAAGTTTCTTTTCCTTTTCCTGGAATATCCTTCTCCAGTGATATGCAGGAGCCATCTTTATTTTCCTCCATTTAACTGTAGAACTGTAGATCTGTTACTTAAAAATTCCTTAATGAACTTCATTGAGCTGAAAAAATAAACATGACTTGTTGATGTATTTCTTCACTTTGAACATAAAGAGTAAAGACTCATCAATTCTTTTCAGTTAAAAAGAAAAATATAGCAAAACACTTATGTTTTGAACATAATGAATAAAGGTGTATTAATTATTTTAGTTAACAAAAATGTTACAAAAACATTTATGTTTTTTAATAAGTACGTGTTTGCAGTAATAATGTTTATATTCCTTATATGAATTTGCTACATGTACATAATCCATCTTTTTTCATTTCCTTTCCCACCCCTTCTTCCACCCTTCCTCTAGCTTTTGATTCCCTTCCCATTTGAGAAAGATCTGTCTCCCTACTTCCTATTATCTATCATTTATTTTATTATTTATTTACATATTTATTTATTGTTTATTACTCTTTATTTATAAATTGGGTTTCTCATATAAGGGAAACCATGCAATATGTAAGCTTGTGTATCTGATTTATTTAACTTAACATTATGCTCTCAAGGTGCATCCATTTTCCTACTAATGACTCAGATTTATAGAAATCAAATAATAAATACTGGCAAGGCTGTGGGGGAGAAGAAACCCTTCTACATTGTTGATAAGAAAGTAAACTATTAAAACAGCTGTGGAAATCAGTATAAAGATTCCCCAAAAACTAAAACTAGAAATTCTGTTTGACCTGGCTATTCCCTTTCTAGGTGTCTTCTCCAAACATTTAAAGACATCATATTACAGTGAGTCATCCATACTCATGTTTATAGCAGCACAATTCATAATAGCTAAATTGTGAAAGTGGCTTATAGGTCCATCAGCAGATGAATGGATAAAGAAAATGTGTTTAAACACAATGGAGTACTACCTTGCCATACAAAAACATTTAATCTCAGGGTAGAGCTTTACTATTTAGACCATTCTCCTATCAAATCTTGTATCTTTTCTTTTAAGGTGTCCAAACCTTTTCATATTCCTAAGCAAAATTTGTATAAACAAAGGATTCCAGAATTAGAAAGCCCTTTAAAAAGTTTTAATATTATTTCTATTATTGAAGCTTTGATAGAATAAAGAGCCTGTGAATGTCACACACCTCGGTAATACTGAATTTGGGACAAAACACAATTCCTCAAAATGCTAACTTTTGAATGGCAGAGTTTTAGTTTCTTTTTACAATGTTTGTCCAGAACTCACAGGTCAGGTGAAATATAAAATTTAAAGAAAATATTCATTTCATTAAAGTTCAGAAAATATGGTAAAATTAAATAACAGGCAAAATAGTTTAGTTGGGTGGATACTGGGCTGAGATTTATTACGCACACCTGATGTGGGGTCCCAGCTTCAGTAAAACCTTGTAGACCTCAGTAAATAACCCACTTAACCCCTCAAGCCTTCTCTTTGCAATAAAAGTATATTTAAAGCAGACCTTAAGAACTGTTAACTTTTCTCTATTACTCCTGTTACCACACCTTACACACCAGTTCAGTGCACTCACCACACAACAGAAGACAGTCAAGTGAGAAGGTGATGGTAGAGACAGAGTTTTATTATGATGAACTCGCTAGTTAGAAGATGGAAGAGCACTGTCCTAAGGAGTCAGCCTGCTAGGAAGAAGATGTAGGCTTGGCTCATACAGAAGATGGATGATCACAGACTGGTGGGTGCCTTATAGGTTGGCGGTTTCAGGCCATGTGACACACATCTGATCCCAATCACCTAGAAGTTGCTTCTGAGTTCTGTAAATCTCACAAACAAAAACCATTATTTCCTAGTGTTATTCTTGTTACCGATTAGTTTGCCCAAGTGCAGTTTCTAATGTATTGCACAGTGGACAGACAGGGTGGAGTGGGTAGCTGCCTTGATGCCCTCTTGCTAGTCACCAAACTCATGGGAATGAAAGAAAATCCACTTTATCTGATGACTCTGGAAGACAGTGGTCAGGTGAGCTTCACTAGTGGTCAGCATGAGGGCTTCTCTCAGTGTTCAGCTTCATTCCTTTAACATAATCATGAGGTCATGTGCTCCACTAGGCACGTGGAGGCCACATTTGTCTTCAAGGAAATTTTGGGCTCAGAGAGGATAAGAATGAATAGTGAGAACTCACCTCCCATGAACATCCAGTGTTTTTACTGCACATTATCCTTTCTTCAGTGTTCATGGCATCAGTCTTCCCATCTGCCCCATCTGCTGCCATGTGACTCGGGATGACCCTGATTGGCTGAAAGCAATTGGTATGTCACAATGCCCTGTCATGGTTATTGATCCAGAAATGGACACATAAATCTATCAGAATCAATGACACACACTGAATCTTTAGTGGGCGTTTTGCAAAAGAGGTCATATTAATATTGAAAACTTGCTCCTGATGCTAAAGGCCACTTGGAGCTAGGCAAAACAGAGAAAGAAAAAAGTGGTTTCTGGGTAGCATTGGTTGGACTAGTGAATCGGTCTTCCTTAAACCAACCCTTGTTCCAAACCAAACAACTTTCCAATGAAGTTGCTCAAGTATGTCCTTAATTGCTTAAGCCTTTTTGATTAAGTTGGGTGTTTGTCATTTATAACATACAGAACATTAAATGATACTGTGCCAAAATACAGTTATAATAGTTTCTTGCTGTGAGATTGGAAGTGTTTGGGATCTGGGTAAATCATCACAAACATTCATTTATGAATCGTCTATGCTGAGAGCACATTTAACCAGAGCATACAGGTTAATGCTCTGTATTAACCAAATGAAAAGCATCTTCAGCAGGTGTGAGTCTGACACTACGAGGAGAATGCCAGGGGGCAGGAAAGGCTAATTCTCTTTCATTTCTCTAGAAGAGCACTTTCCAGCTACTATCCTGAGTCTAAAAGGAGTGTGGGAGTCCTATGTGCTTTAGAATGTATTCCACTGAGTATGCTAATGGTGTTAAAATACTTTCATATAATGAAAACCAGGAAATTTCCATATTATTGTTTGCTTTCAGCAATGAAATTAGCATAATTCACATTAATTTATCTTGTTTAAAACAGATGTTGTAGGTAATTGTGTTGATAAGTAAGACTGAATGACACATTTTATTGACTATGAAATGAAAACAAATAATTGCTGACATGCTCTGGTCTGTATTTTAAAAACTGTAGCCTTGATTAGGCAGGTAGATTTTTAGAACTCCTCCTTGGCATGAATCTTAAAAAACACTATTGTGAATTGCTGGCTGATTTAAGGAGACTCCATGTGGTCATTGTGTTTGAAAGACTGTTGAACGAAGATCTTGTGTAGAAGAGGCTTGCGGCACAGGAGGAGCAGGTGTTGCTGTGCATGTTTTATTAATTGGGAGTTTTAGAACTTGCTGACTAGTCAACATTTAACTCAGTTAGTTCTAGCATACAGGGAACACTGACGATGCCAAGATGGATTTGAAGCTCCTCAGTGTGAGGGCCTGGTGAAATGAAATGATCCCAGGCTGAGGCCTGCTTTCCCCCAGCTCATGCCCAGGAATGTCATCTTGAGCTACTTATAGCAGCCTTCATAATCTGCAGGTGAGGATGAGAAATGGCATCTGTTCGATACTCATTCCTTTTCCCTGTTTCTGCAACCCTCGTAAATAATTGAAAAAAGGCCTGACAGGATGGTAGAACCGATAGGGCTTTGCTCTTAAAAAGAGTAGAAAGGAAACCTAAGAAAGGGACCGAGTGCTCTTGGGTGCTGGCTGTCAGCCTCTCGTTTTTTGCCTTGATTATCCCATTCATCAAATTGTGCAGATCTAAATAACAAAAGCGAAGGGGGCAGCTGCAATAGGTTCTCTCACCCAACAACTACCGATGAGAGGAACGCAGGTTTTCTAATACAAAGCAACATATTGCCTTCTTTGGGATTTGTGCTTTTCATGTTGATATGAATAAACTGGAGTTTCTTAAGGGAAAATTTGGCATCAGGAAACCATTGGACACACATTACTGTGGAACACAGAAAATGAAGCTCTTGAGAGATACAGAAAACAAGCATGTGTTAAGTGAGGCACATCTGCTGAGACTGGGGACAGTCATTATTCTTACTGTAAACCTAAACAAGTTTATGCCTAAACGAGATTGCTATAGTGCTGTGTGGCTGTGAGGGCTCTGTGGCTGCAAGCCGTACAGACTGAGTTCTGGAGTATAGCTTTACTTTTTTAATAATTAATGTTGGTCCTCAACATTAATTATTAAAAACTTAGTATGTTAGAGCTTTGTTATTGAAAACTTTACAAAACTGGAACAATTTAAATTCTGGCAATATGTTTATTGTAATCTAGAGCTATTTTCTATGTGACCATTAGTATGAAACTACTACTGTAGTTCATTCAAATTTTGGCAGAGACTTTTCTGCTCACAGTTAGCCAACTGCACAACGAAGGATGCACCTATGCGAGTCATGGTTCCCATCTGACTTGGGTATTCCGTGGTGGTCCACCAGTGGTGTAAAGAGATGTGCTTCAGAATGAGAAGGGGTCTATTATCTGTTGCATCAGTGCCTAAACTGATATAGAATGTGCTAGTTAAACCTGTGCTTGGAAAGGGACTGATTGGGTTCAGATCTGGATTTCATAGCCTCCTGCTTGTGGGACCTCAGCCTCCTACCATGTAAAACTGTAACAGTTATGAGGGCCACATCATAATGTCATGAGTTAGGAAGTGCTGATATTTCTACAGTGATAAGAAGATTTTCCTGGGGGCAAAATAAACACCATTAAGTGTTTGATAAATGAAAGTGGTAAAACAATAAATTTCCTATGTTTTTAATCAATGTATTTTATTATTTTTAGTAAATATGACTTATTAATTAACAGTCTCTATCATGATAAAGAGTTATTTAAAGTTGCATGCATCGTACATTTTGACTTTTACAATGATGATAAAAAATAATGATAATAAAAAGACTTACTAGGTGAAGTTTGTCAACACTCTGACCTCTACTTGTCAAGACCATGTATGTTTGACTTAGATAAGTGAAATCTGTCTTTATGGTTTTTCTTTGCTGACTTGACTTTCATTTTCATAGTTGCTGAGCCAAGAATTTTCTAGAGTCAAGAACTTGTAGAGAAACACATGCTAGTTTATACTTCAGTTGCATGCACATATTTCCAAGTGTTCCTTTACTTATATTAACACTTGTCAACATTTCATGGGCTTTTAAATTTGAGTTTTTAAAAATGCCAGTTTTATTGGTAATTCTGTTTTCTTTTCTTCAGCTTTGTAGTAGTAATGCTCTTGATTGGTTTTTATTTTATTCTTTAGGTTTCATAAAGAATAGGCCATGCTTGGAAAACTAAAATAAGCATTAATACCAAATTGAGAAACCTGTGGAGAGTTTATATGCAAACGATTATTTTGTGAACATTGGAATACCTAGAGAAATGGTAAAATTGTTTTAGTTTTCATTTTCTAAACCACAGTACAACTCCTAACAAAATAATATTGTGCTGAACAGCATTTAAAATGGCCTTCGACTGCACAACTATGACTTTATGATATTGTGGAATCTACAGCCTTTACCTCAGGTGCTCACCTGGTTCATTTCTACATGGACTGCTCTGTGAAAACATTCTTTTTTTCTCTTTGGATATCCTCTGGGGATATCAGTGCATGTAGTATCAATTAAATGACTTTGAGAGAATAGTAATGTCTATGAAATAGCCGCTGCCCTGAATTTAAATTGGATAAGAGACTATAAGACAGCTCAGGGCTTATTTGTATGGACTGATTAACAAATCATAGATAGTGCCTAGGGAACAGTTGTGCTGCCTCAGTTTGATGTCAACAAAGGAGATGACTGCTTCCCCCCAGTCCCTCAAGTTGTGGAAGTCCTTGTTTTAATAGACCTGAATGTAGATGAGTAAGCGTTGGCTACTAATCTGGTTTTTCTTCTCTCATTCTATTTATCAGTTGTATGTTCCTGGCAAACAGCATCTGCAAATCATTTCTCTAATTAACCTGCTAAATATATGAACTTAAAGCTTTTCTGCAATCCTGACATTAACAATAATAATTTTATTATATATTTCATATATTTATAATCATCTTCACTACTAATCTCACTAATAATTATCAGTCACTCACTATGTACACAATGGGAAACGTTTCATGATAACTCAGATCTGCTCTGTTGCCATTGGCCCCAGTTGCCATTGTAATATGTTGCCTCAGAAGTTAATGAGTTAAAACAACAGTTTTGTAATCCCCATGAATTTTGTGGATCAGAAACTTCAACAGTGCATAGTGGGTTGTTTAACTGTGTGTGGCTGTGACATCCAGTCTGTGACTCTGGGAATGCCATTATTTGAAAGATCATTCATTCAGATACTGGACATCTGGACTGAGATGATAAGACTAGGACTTCCAACCAGGAAACCTGTATATTACCTTTTCATGTTTTGCATCCTTATAGTGTGGTACTTAAAGATAGTCAGATATTTTTACACACAGAACTCAAGATCCTAAATGTGAATTTGATAACAAACAAATCAGAAGCTGCATTGCTTATTTTACCACCTAGTCTGTGAATTCAAGCATCACCTGGGCAGTGGCCTATTGGCCAAAGCAATTGCTCATGTTCCTTCTTAGTTGCAACGGGAGTGAATGTAGTTTCCACCTTTTGATAGCAGGATTCTTGTTTTAGAAATACCACAGAACATCCCCTGGCTGCAAATGCGTCCCTTCCTTTGTATTCCAATGTGAAAAATGTGATTATTCCCTTCCCCAGGACCTCTAAAGTCTCACTGCATTTTGTTACCAAATACAATTCCAAAAGTTTGTTATTTAAACTTTCCATTTGCATGTGAGGTTTCTTGGCTACAGTTCTAGGATAGTTCTTTCCAAAACCTCACAAATACAGAAACAAGTTATCTGTTGGCTATACATTGAACACGCTGGAGAAAGACCCTCCACAGACTTCCATTCAAAAAGGAGGGAAATAAGAGACTGGAATCCACCTGGACACTTGTCACAAGATCTTCGATGAGGGACTGTTTGTACTTCTCCAGAACAGTAGTCTACCACTCTTGATTCTGCCATTTGCTGTGTGGTTGCCCCTTGAACTTAGCATTTTTTCCATAAAAGATGACTCCAAATAAGGAGGCCACTCAAGCTTGCTTCCTGCTTGAGGCAAGTACAAGGGTGTATTTTCATTTTGGACTGACAGTACCTTCAACCAAAGCTGACCAGTTTCTTTAAACATTTTATGGGCTTCTTGAATATAAATTTACATTTGACAAAATTCATGCCCACGAGTCTCCTTAAATTGAGCTCTTCTCTGCCTTAGCTTCCTATGTTGATGCCGGCCCTTGAAATTCTCCAAATTTGTACTGTGTAGTGCAGGAGGCTTCCCTGGGATGTTCTTAATATCCTCGGAAGGCTCTTGTCTTTTTGGAAGAGTTTATGAGGCACCCCCTCTAGCCTTTCTCAGCTCTTACTGAAGTGTTTGCTCTCTTGAGTTCATCTTAGCTCTGAAATGTTTACCTGAGAGAAATGAGCGATAGAGATTTTTTCTGAGGTGTTTCCCTGATTTGAGACTCTGCTACTTGGAGAAACTGAAGAAGAGGATATTAGTTTTATTTATAAACCTAATAGGATCAGGCTCCTTTGTATTTCTCCTATAGTTTGTTTTAAGGCTTGGTGTGTCCTTTGGTTTGTCTCTAGGTTTGTGTCTTACATGCAGCACCTTAGATCAATAATGCTTTGACTACTTTAACCATCACAAGTCAGAGCATTACCAGGTCTACCATTAATCATGGTCAGTTTTTGTTTAGACTCTGATAACAGTTTATTCCAGGTTTGCTCATTTTTGGTCAATAGATTGAGTCTCCTAAATGCCTGTATTTCCCAGAAATATAGGAATGATGTGAAATATTTACATGACATATTACAAGGAATTGGCTTATGTGATGAAGTAGACTGAGAAGTCCAAGATCTGCACTTGGCAAGCTGGAGGCCAGCAAGAGCCAATGGTGTAAGTTCAGTCCAAAAGCAACAAAACTTGAAAGCCAAGAAAATCTAAATTTCCAGTGTAAGTCCAAAGTCAGAAGACCAGTAGTCCATCTCAAGCAGTCAGGGAGGAGGAGTTCGTTCTCAGCCTTTCTGTTTGATTCAGATCTTCAGCTGATTGGATGAGGACTGCCACATTATGGAGGGCAATCTGTATTACACAGTTTACCAGTTCAGCTATTAAACTCATCTAGGAACTTTCACTCAGATTCATTGAAACTAATACCTGGCCAAATGTCCAGGCACCCAGTGACCCTGTCACGGTGGTATGTAAAATTAACCACCACAAGATCCTTCCAACTTCTGCTTGCTGTCTGTCCCAAAGCACTGTGCATGTTTTAGGTTTTCATAGCAGCATCCGTTTCCAGGTACCACACTTCTGTGGCAATGACAGTAGATTTAGGTCGGGGATAAAAGGGATGACTCATCACTACCTGTGCTACCTGGCGAAAGTAGCTCAACAATTTGAATCATCAGGCAGTTTGCTTACCTTTCTAGTATATGGATTATGATGAACCCAGGAATAGATCTATCAACTAAACTATGCCCTCCCAATGTGAAGGTGTCTTTGTTAATTTACATTTTACTCTAAGTGGCTGTAGTATGTTTATTGCAGTAATGACTCCATCTGGTTTTATCTCCCTCTATTCAAAGCCTCTGTTATTGTCCTCAGATACTGTTTTGCAGTGTGATTCCTTCGGCCAATGAGGGAATAGGAAAAATTATGCAAACTGAGCCTTGAAAAATTCTTTTTCATTAAGATTTGCTCTTCTGCTTTTCTTGTAATGTGGATAAACCAGACTAGTTACCCAATGAAGTCATGCAGCAGAGTCATTCCTGTTGCCCCCAGCAACAGGAGGCTGTCTAAAACCAACCAACCCCCACCTGATGGCAGATGTATGAATAAGTCCTGCTGACTGTGTGAGCCTGGCCAGGCCTGAATAACTGACTGCTTGAATTCCTGAGTTAAGTAAATGGATGTTGTTAAAAGCCACTAAGTTTGAGGGTAGTTTGTTATGCAACATTAGAAAACTGATACAGTCCTCTTCTCTAAAATATATGCTCACGCTTTGTGTTGTAGAGCCTAGATAAACGCGTACAGCTGGTTCTGATAGTTTCTCTAGTTAAATGCAGATTTTATGCTTGCCACACTATTTTTAAAAGGATATGACAATCTATTTTAATACCACATTTACATATAGAAATCATCTTTGCCATTGCTAGATTGGCTAATTTTAGCTGCTAAATTAACTTTACAACCATAACAATTACGGTGATAGTGACTAATTTTGATTTTTCCAGATTGAGACCCTTAAGATTTCTACACCTAATAGAGCTCTTAAGCATACGTTGAAGGCACTTTTTAGTAAAAATATACCTTGAAATGTAAATAAATCTAGTACTTAAAGTCCAGTGTATTTTAGATTTTTAAAACTGAACAATTTCATGTTCAAGCTGTAAAATTCCTTTGGTAGTGACGTTTTCCTTGGCTAATCCATATTTCACTATTTTATCTATGTTTCTGAGTGACCATGTAAAAGACGTTACATACTGACTTCTTAAATAGGTGATACTGTATTTATAAGGCTCAGTAATGTTAGAGGGTATTTTAGGATCCCGAATCTTTTCATCTAAATTCTAGATCTTTAAATATAGTTTCTCTCTATTTTACCATGGTGACATATTTACCTACATGATGTGGGTTGAGATTCTAGTTTATATCGTTGTCCGTTCTCCCATTTTTGGGCTTCAGTTTCTGTTGCACCATCGTGGCGCACCCTCTGTGTTTGACAGCACATTTGACCTCACTTCCAGATATGCCCACCTCACATGCTGGCTCCATTTCCTCTGCTCACTTTCTTGTTTCATGGCCATTTCTAGTTCCCTGCACAGGGATGTTCTTTCCATTGACTTCAGTTTTGTGTGCCTTTGCCAACAGAGCTAACATGATTGGAAATCTAACATGATAAATTGGTCCACTGTAAAACACTACAATTCCCTTATAGCTAGTACAACCATTCTCCTGGTCTTCTATGTGTTTTCTGTGTATTTTTAACCACGGGCTTTTCTTCAGTTCAAGGCACAATAATCTCATTTCTTCTCCAGAAATTGAAGCTTACTATTCTCATTTACTTGTCTAGTTTTTCACTCAATTCTTCATGTGAATGGCTCCACCCATCTGTCTGAAATGATGTGCAATAATATTGTTACATCTTGCCTCATTCTCTATCCTTCCACTCAGGTTTATTTGTTCTGTGTCTAGGGATCACTGTCTGAAATTACTTACTCTGTCTGTCGGCACTCAAAATGAGAAACTCAAGAGAGAAATGCTTTGTCTTCTGCCAAGCCAGAGCAGTGTTAATCCAAGTCAGCCCTGCAGAACATATTCATGAGAGTGAAAAACTCTTAGTTAGAACTGGTGAGATGATGGTTCTATTCCAGACTGTACTATTCAGAACTTGCCAGGATTCTTGTGTGTAGTTCCAATAGCTGCATTTTAAGAACACCATTGTCAAACTAAAGCATTCCAAAAAACAAAAAACGAAGGTCCGCAAAGAGGCTTGAAATATTTTCTTTGCCTTAAACATCTGTTTTAGGAACATATGTTGGTATGTCTTAGATAATAAATACTATATATTTTCACAATTTTTGGAGTAATTGAAGACCAGCTACAAGAGAGAGCGAGTGAGCGTGTGCATGCATGAGAGAGAGAGGTTAATATATTTTATACAACACTGAATGCACAACTTAGAATTAAAAAAATATTGAGTATCGTAGTCTGACGATGAAATAAACATAACTAAACTTTGCTTTTTCAGATAAAGAAAAATAAACCCCAGAATGTTCATGTCCAAATATACCTCAAAATATAGATTTTGAGATGGAATGGTAAAACTGGAATTCAAACTTCCTGGTTTCCATTACTTTACATCGCTTATTTTACACTGCTTATTTTACACTGTAATTTTCTTCCTTTCCACTTAATATCATTATTTTCTCAAACACTTAAAAAGCTCATACATCCACTCATCCAACCATATATCAACATTTACTGAGTGCTTACTATCTGTACATGTGAACAATCTGTTCAGAAGAGTTAATGGATAATATCTATTTATCCCTTTGTCCTTATTTACACTTGTGGTTTCTCATATCAGAGAAAAAATGTGATGTAAAAAAAAAAAAAGAAAGATAGTATTCAAAAGAGAGGAGAACTAGATAGGGAAAAGGGGAAAAAGAAGGAAGGTTAGAAGAAAAGTAAAATGAAAGGGAAAAAAATGGAAAAATGTAAATAAACCCGTTGCAAATAGGGAAGGGTGGGGGAATGGAAGGGAGAGGAAGGGAAGAGGGGGAAACCAAGATACATCACGTACAGGTACAAAATAACCATGTTGATTATGATCATTATGTATATAATGTACCAATATATGTTCTTGGTAAAAATTAAAAAAAAAAAAAAGAAGAGTTAATGGATGAGTCTGTGTATTCCCCAAGTGGCCTGACTGGCTCTAGGATTCTCGAGGGTGCGGGTGAGATAAGGAACTTAAACATTCATTTCTCAGGCTGCTTGCCTTAGAAAATTTCTTGGTCTGTGTTATCAATCAGATTATTTTCAAAACAGATTCACATTACATTATTACTTTTCAAAGTCATAGTCTACCCTAAAACAAGTACTTTAAAGACCCCTGCTGTGCTCTGAGACCTGGGAGCAGGCTGGCATTTGCCTTGCGTTGGAAGCTGTCTCCCTCTCAGACTCTACAAATGTGTAAAATCTCCTGGCCCTCAGCCACCTTCAGCCAAACCTGCTGGCCTTAGCTCTGTTGTAATCGTAACCCTCCTGCCCTCCTCTTTGCCTCTTGTCATTTTGGCAAAGTGATTTAGTGAAAAATATACTTCTTTGAATTTAAATTGTTCTTATTTAAATAAGGATTTCCTTCCACATTTTGGATTATTTTGAGACTGTTTTTTGCAATTCCCCCAAGTCTACCTCAAAACATGTATGATGGACTGAAGAGTTTCAGTAGATGAGTAGTATTATTCCCATACCAGTCCATATTTTTACTCTAATTTGTATGTTTTTGTTAAATGATAAATTATTTAAATAATTAACAACCTATTTCGCAAGAAGTTTAAAATCTTGGATCATAGAAACATGCTGCATGTAGCATAGATTTCTGTTTCATGTCATTTAGTTTGATCTGTTGCCCATCCAGATGGACTGCAGCATATGCTAAATTTATCACAAGAGATAAATAACGTGAGGATAAACTTACTGTCTCGGGAAAATCATTTTTACCTTTACACTAGATCTAATTTAATTTTCTGTAAAAGCAGAAGCCATGTTAAAATAAATATTGCTGCTGTTCTGTCATGTACCAACTTTATTGGCAAGAATCAATACCCTTCAGAGTTTTATATCCTGCCCGAGATACATCATCATACTGATAGAGAACTCTCTGGGCATATTTTAAAGCCTCCTCATTTTCATTCCAGCAAAAATTTGCCTTAAATTGTAGAAATGCTATAGGAAATATACAGAATTTCATGATATCGCTCTTACTTCTTCTTACTTAAAATGGTACTGTTAAATATTGAGCTTAGCACAAAATATAAAAATGCAAACAGAGTTTACCAGCTGTGCATGCGAAGAAGGAAAATGTGCTCCTTGTTTTGCTGGTAGTTTGTGAGCGACATTCCTAGCCTGTGGATGCGTCTCTACCTTTTTCCTAGCAGGAGAAGCAGATGAGCATGCTAGAGAGCACCTGGCCATGCTGCCCTGTTGTGTGGCTACTGCAAAAAGCTCCCAGCCGTGTGCCCAAGGTTGGCTGCAAGGCCTCACTGTTTGTCCTTTGTGGACGCCTAGATCCAGGACGTTTCTTTAACATTTGAGTCCTGTGGACTAAGCTCTGTTACAACACCATTTTCCTCCCTGCTTTGCCCAGGCCAGGGGGAGCAATTAAGCTTAGCCCTCCTAATTAATACACTGTGGCTAGACACACTTAGTTTCAATAAACAGTTCTTGAGCCAAGAAGTCTAGTCTTTATTTTGTTGCATTTTATTTTCCCCGGCTGATTGTGCTTTAGAGATGTTTGTTGGATGAGGGGCAGATGGAAGAGGAGTGGTGGTGAATGAGGGACAAAATGGTTGCCAAGTGTTAGGCTATGGATATCTGTTTCTACAAGGCCATACTTGTTTTCAGTGCAAATAATATAGTGTGCCTGTCTGGGAGGGACATTCTTAAAAGGTAAGAAAGCAGAAAGCATTTATTCAGCACCTGGGATAAAGTAAGAGTTTAGAAAATGCTGGCTGGGTATGATGATGTTTTTGGTTAATGCATGTTGCATGGATTAAATGCTATAAATATTATTTGATAACAGTAATACTGGGAAATAATTAAATAATTGATATTTTCTGAATCATAGAAAAAATATAATAGTCAATAATAATAACTATCTTTGCAACAAGTAATACAATGTTTTGGAAATTGCCTATGTAGAAACTGAAGTATAAATTTTTCCTCTCAGTTATTTTATTTATTTTACTCTGCCTATAGATAAGAGGATTAAGTGAGCGTTAAACATGCCGTCCAAAAAGCCAAGCCTTTCATTTTTCCTGAGTGAGGTAGGTACAGAGAACAGCATTCTATAGGCCATGTATAAGTAGAGTGTTCTCATGGAGATGGATTCGAGGAGTCTGGAATTTGATCTTGTGCCCAAGCAAATCCTTGTAGCCACTGAGAGGGTTTTCTTGGTCACTGAGCTATAAGACGTAACCAGCTCTGCAGTGTGGTTCTGAAATTGATATCCCATTGATTAGGAACTTACTCTGGGATGTGCCCAGGAAAGACCAGTGATAGATGGTCAATTTTGTGTATCATCTAAGGGCATGTTTTTTGGGTCAAATCCCCATTTAAATCAATGAACTCTGACTAGGAAGATAAAACACTCACATTATGGGTAGTCCTCACCCACCTTGAAGGCAAGAAAAGACTGGACTTTCACATGCAAGGGGATTTACCAGAAAAATCCCTTTGGAATTTGTCCACTCTATCAGCAGTTTTTCATCTCAAGCTTTCCTACCCATACTGAAGATTTTAGATTTCTCAGCCTCCATAATCATGTGAACTAATTCCTTCTAATGAATGCCCCCACAGCTCTTTGTGGAAGACATCTAGAAGGGGAATAGCTGGGTTAAATGGACTTTCTAATTTTAATTCTTTGAGAAATCTCCATGATGAATTCCATAATGGTCATACTCGTTCACATTCCCAGCAGTGATGTAGCAGGGGTCCTTTTTCAATGCAGCCTGGCCAGCATCTGTTGTTATTTGGTTTCTTGATGATTGCCTTTTTTTTTTTCCTGGTGGAAGAAAAAATCTAAGCATTGTTTTAATTTGCATTTCTCTAATGGTCAAAGATGTTGAAGACTTTTTTGTATTTTTTTTGTCCATTTGTATTTCTTCTGAAAAGTATCCATTTCACTTACCAATTTTTATTGAGTCTTTTGAGTGATCTAATTTTTTTTGACTTCTTTACATATTAAAATATTAGTCCTCCATCTGAGGAGTAGCTAGCAAAAAATTTTTCCATTCCGTAGATTATCTCTTCACTCTTCCAGTTGTTTCCTTTGCTGTACAGAAGCTTTTTAATTTGACATACTCCTATTTATTGATTCTGTTTTCTATTTCTTGTGCAATTGGAGACATGCATGCCAATGTTCATACCAGCACAACTAATAATAGCCAAATTCTTGTGGCAGACTGTATGTCCATCAACAGATGAATGGGTAAAAAAAATGTGTTTACCTATTGACCTACATTGATATTGATTTGTATTTCTCTCTCATAATGGAACACTACTCAGCTATAAAGAAGGATAAATTCAAAATGTTTGTAGAAAAATGAATACACCTGGGAAATATAATTGAAATAAATCAGACACACAATCTTAAATACCATATAGTATCTTTCTTTTGAATAAGGTGAAGTACAAATAAAGAACAAAACAAAAGAGCAATAGAAGGAAGCAAAGAGATAGATGTTTTGCAAATGAGTTCAGGGGACTTAGTGTGAGGGGAAGGGTAGAGGGGAAAGGAAGTAAAAAGACTTAAGAGGTATCAGGTACTCATACCAAATACTACCATGAATGTAAACATTAATTGCCATAAACATTGGGATAACAATAATAACAACAATAATGAAAACAAGAACAGGGGATTTAGAGATGGAGGGAGAGAAGGGGTGGGGAGGGGAAGGGGAATACAAAAGAATTGAGATGTGTTATGTACATGTACCTACTTCTGAAGATGACTATAAACTTCACAGACAGTGTTTTAGTTACTTTAGTCATTGCTGAGACAAAATATTGACACTGTAAATTAAGGGAGAAAAGGTTTATTTAACTCACAGTTTGTAGTGATTTCAGTTCATGGTTGGTTGGCTTCAAGGAAGGAGGGCATGGCAGAGGGACTTCAGAAAGGAGAAACAGTTCATGGCAGGCAGAATGCAGCAGTGAAGAAGCAGCAAACAACCACAGCAACCCTCTTTCTGTCCCTTATATTCTATCCAGGCTATCCGTCCAGGTTAGGTAGCACTCACACCCAGGGTGGGCCTTCCTATTATCCACTCCCAGAACTATGCCAAACAATCAGTGGACTAATTTAGTAATCACACACCCTTAATCCCAGCATCACACATTTAATCCCATTATCACATACTCTAGATCCATTCACCTCTGAGAAGCCTCAGCTATGACCGCACAAGGCTTTGGGGGGGACATCTGGATACAAGCCATAACAAACAACAAATAAGTATTACTAAAAAGTAAATAAATGGGGGCTGGGGATTTAGCTCAGTGATTAGAGTGCTTGCCTGGCAAGCATAAGGGCCTGAGTTCGATCCCCGGCACCACAAAAAAAAAAAAAAGTAAATAAATGCACACACACACACACACACACACACGGGGGCGGGAAAAGAGGGGGGGAGAGAGAGATACAGATTGATGTAAGTATACGTCAATAGGTAGATAAGTCTCTGATTAGTTTTGCTTCTCTAGAGAGAACCATCAGTAATACAATCACCAACTTCTTTTGAACATTCCTCTGTGTTGTACCAGCAGAAGTAATGGAGACCTGTGTACTCCCTGGGGACAGGAGAAAATGCAAAAGCAAGAATGCCGTTGATACTGTGTATTAAAATATTGCTCCCGCAATGTTTTTTACTGGGCTAATTATGCAAATTGCCAAAGTTATTTGAGTATTTTAAAACATGTCTTCAAAGCAAAAAATTAAATGGACTACAAGGATTACAGCAGTGTATCGAGGTCTGGGATCAATCCTAGATCAGTTATTTTTCCATTCCTTCATTCCCACAGCTTATTGCTCCTGATTTATCTCTATCAAAGACCAACCTTAACTCTGTTGACAGGTCAACTTAGTAAGAGATAATTGGACAGTATCACTCCTCTTCTTAAGTGACTGATTACTTCCCATTGCATTATTAGTAAATCTAATTTCCTTGTCATGGTATGCAAGGTTCCTTCGTGATCTAATTCCAAAAGACATTTCTCCTTTCAAGTCTCACTAGGGTCCTTTCATCCTCTGATTGCTGCAGACTTATTGATCTACTTATCACTGCTTGAACGTACAACTAGGCTGGCATATTTTCCTTCTGCCTGGAATATTTGTTTCCCGTTCTCTAGTGCCTGATTTTTTTCAAGCCCCACTTAAAAGGGAATGCATCTGTAAATACACTTTTTATTGCACAGTGTCAGAATAATCTGCTCTTTTGTGGTGTCAGGGCACTCGTGTCACATCACTGCAATGACATGGTCATGCCAGTTTTCAGCAGACTCTTGCATGTGTCTGATGCTCCTGCTGACATCACCTGCTCACAAATCTGGTTAGAAATTATTATGCTACTAGATACCTTTGGGAAATCTACGAGATTATTCTCTAAAGTTCAATTTCCTTATTTGTAAAGTTGTGAAAATTATGGGAATATGAAGAGAATTAAGCTTTAATGTATGAAAATGTTAGGAACAGTTCTTAGCATATCGAAAGAGCCCTAAAATATTAGCCCCAAATCATTTACATATTGGCCCTTCAAAACAATGTATAGCTGTTATGTGTCATACATTGTTCATTATTGCTACCTTTACTGTTATTGATTTTCTATTTATTTTTGAATTTTGAGCATCTACCCAATAAATGTCACATAGATGTTCATTTTATGTTTATTGATATAAGAATTACTTCGGTCATTAGGCTTAAACACTGGGAAATAGGATGCTCAGTTTTAATTGTATTTATTAGGTAAAAGTTTACAGCCTATGGCTATCAAAAATATGCTTTATATCCTAAAGCTAGTTTTCTTAATGGTGGAGAATTTAAATAACCTAATTAAAATGATATAATATCTCTTGTGTATGCAAAATAACTATGTTTATAAAGACAACACATTATGAAATTACATTGGAAGCACCAATTTATAAATGGTAAGACTAGGTAGTTCTGTCTTAGTATAATATAACAAATTTTGGTATAATTTGAAGTAAAATTCATCCTTTGAAATATTAATGATCTCAACTCTTTGGAACACAATCAATATTACTTTGCAGGCACTACAATTATAACATTTGCTTTGGGTAATAGCATATATCACAGCATATAATACCAAATATACATGAATTTTGTAAATTTCATGTTATTGTGTTTACTGTCTCTCAGTTTTGGTATATCATAAATTTCTCTGAAAATTGTGAGAAATGCAATGAAAATATGCCTTTTTTCTCGTCGAAATAATGCGCACATTCTTAGATATCAAGTTTAGAATCTTTTGGGCAAATTCAGCACAATCTGTGTTACTTATGGAACTTTAGTAAGTAAAGTGTCCCCAGTGGTATGTTATTTTCAGAGGCATGAATCTCTCCTAGGAGCTAATTGACATAGATCAACTGGTTTAACTGTACAGTTTATAGTCTTTTGAAGCTAACAAAGCAGATAAATGTTCAGCATTATTCTAGAGGTGAGCATGTCAAGGATTCTGATAAAAAGGTCATACACAGTTGATATAGAAAGAAAAAAGAAATAGATCTGAGTCCTTGGTGCTACCATGTGGTGCTGTTTTAGTTTTACAATCACATTGCCTTAAAAGAGAGAAATGTGGGAAATTCAGCTAGTCATAAAGAGCCCAGACTTTCGCCTGTGCAAGTTCAAATCTTTTGGGACATTCTCTGTGGATGTGTCTCTTCGTCTGAGCTAACGATAATAATTTCTAATGTACAAAGTCAAGACAATGATCCAATGAATTAATATGTAAAAAGTGCTCACAACAGTGTATGTCTGGGACAGTGGAAAGTCTGTGCCTGGATATCTCACTCCCAAATCAGAGAAACCCTCCCACACTTCAGTGGAATGTTTAGAAACATCATCGTTAGAAGCAAAATTTCACCCTTCCCACATGGCTTTTACTAGTCTCTGAGCACCTGGGCTGCTATAATTATAATCTATTTCATCATTATTTCCACTTCCAGTTAATGCAGCTTCTTAATAAATGTCTCTTGAGATCTGTGGTTTTTGAACCACTTAAAAATCTAACATTGTTGTTTAATTACTTTTTAGTTTAGAACTAACTCCTAAATTTGTATTGAACACTTATCCTGTGACACCAAAATATTTGCCCTGTAACTCCAAATTATTATCAATAATTTATACTTTTACTTGGTTTTATCTTCAGTTTTGATGAAAAAAGTTGAGTGTCAACCCTGTAAGTCAGGCACAACATCGGGGTGCTGCTGGTGCAAGAAAAATCTTGCCCTAGGATGAGCTCAGAGTTGGTCATTTAAGCAACATTTCTGAATCCTAGCTGAAGTTATGGAAACTGTCTACATATTTTGTATTGCTGGGAGGGATTCACGGATTTGATGCTTTACATAGAGTGGTTATGCGAAAGCAAATGAGCCTGAAGGTACTGCTCATGGACCAGGTTACAGAAAATGGGAATCACAAAAGGAGCAAGAAGACAAGAATGAGAAAGTGAAGAGTATACAAATTTGTT
This sequence comes from Hystrix cristata, assembly GCA_004026905.1. Taxonomy (NCBI): domain Eukaryota; kingdom Metazoa; phylum Chordata; class Mammalia; order Rodentia; family Hystricidae; genus Hystrix; species Hystrix cristata. The sequence goes on from PVJO010001842.1 coordinate 125,002, forward strand.
TGACCTAATTCACTTTTTTTTTTAGCTAACGATCCTAGAAAAAAAGATATTTGGCATTATCAAACTAGAGTTTACGAAGTGTTATCTTTGCAACATCAGTATACCTTGGGAATTTCTTAAAATTATTGGGCCACATTTTAGATCTTCTGAATCAGCAACTCTGGGGGCAGGGCCTAGCAATCTGGTTTTAGCATTCCCTCCAAATGGACCTTTATCTCATTAGTGATAAAGGCACCATACATACACTAACAACAGAAGACAGTATTTACTAAATGATGAGCGATTATTTGTAATAGCAAGTGATAGAGATACTTAGAAAAAGTGGTGATAACTTGGAAAGGGCCAGGCGATGGACTTTAAGAGAGAGTGGATATTGTCTTCTGCGATCTCTGTGTTCCTAAACAAACCTTTGTTTGCTGGTCACTGAGTAACAAACCACTCTAAGACTGGTAGCCAAAAACCATACTTTTTTATTGCTCTTAATAATTCTAAGAGTTTACTGATCTCAGCTGCGAGGTTCTTGCTTGGGGTTTCTTGCCTCATTGCAGTTATATTATAGTTTAAGTTCTAATTCGTTCTGGGGTCGATCAGCCTGGATGTCCAGGAGTGCTTGCTTGATATGTCTTGTACTTGGCCTCTTCATCTCTGTACTTGGTATCTTCATCCCCCTGATCCTCTCCAAAATCTTAAACTTCTCAACATAACTGTCTCAAGGTCATTGCTCTTTGTACCATCCAGCTGGATTCCAAAGGAGAGGAAATGGGAACTCACAGTCTTCTGAAAGCTCTGGAGCTGGCACAGTGTGGATTCTAGTGTGTTATATTGGTCTGCACAATCACAGGCCCAATCTTGATTCAAAGCAAGGTGTATGTGTTGCAGAGCTGTCTTTGGACAACAGCGGCTACCAGTCACTATCGTTGGAAAATGTTAGGTCTGGCCTAGATGATCTCTGGAATATTCGTGTTTGCTGCTTTGCTTCTCCATGATCCACTCTACTTCCTTCCATAAACTGTAACTAGTAGGGAGAAGAGTTAAATATGTCCAAACTGAACATCATCAGTTGTCTATTCCTATGGCATTTTATTTTCAATTTGTTACCAGTATAGGCTGTTGAAAAAAAGAAGAATCAAAGACATCTTCCTCCGAGTTGTAAAGTCACTGGCTACCTCGCAGAAGAATGTGTATCAAGCTGATGAATTCCTTTGGCCTCTGTTTCGTCTCGACAGTCAGAGTACACTGATGCTCCAGGCATTGTCACAAAGTATTGATATATCACCAGTTATCTTTGTGTATATAAGGTTTTTTTAAAGTCTGTAATACTTTATAAATTCATCTGAGTGGGTTTTACTTTTAACTTTTATCCCATTTAAATCACCATTCCTTATAAACATAATGGTTCTATCTGGATTCAGATGTTTTGAAATACAAGGTTGCACAGAGAGATGAAGCACCCTCTAGGAAAACTTATTGAGCGGAAATAAATGTAGATTTGTTTTGTTTTGTTTGAAAATGTCTTGAATATCCAGGCTTTGTGGCTCAGAGTATTTGCCTTTTGAGATCAAGCCAGATGTCATGTCTTTTTATGAAAATCATGAACATTTTACCAAAGAAGCAATATAAAAGTCTATGTCACTTTTAAGACATTTGATGCTTCAAAAAGTTGCAAAGGATTTTTACAAAATTTAAACTTATGTGAATACTGAAATCTTCTGGAATGTTGTAATAAGAGTGTGAAGCACAAATGAGGGAAAAGATGGAGCTGAGAAATGTCCAGGGGATGTAAACATGGAGTCTTACAAAAACAGGCTTTTGTAAGGCTGTTTTGTCTTTTTTTTTTTTAATGCCAAAGATAGTTACAAATTATCTGAGTTTTTGAAAGGCTCTGTGAATGCAATATGGAGAATAAACTGTTGAGAAGCATGAGTTTAACTAGGAGTTGTGGATGGTAGCTGTGGATGTACAGAGAGCTGGTGAGATTCACAATGTACAATATAAGTAGACATGTAAGTAGAGCTACTTATAGGTTGGAGGATGGGTGCACAAAATACAAGTAGTCAAAGATGACATATATATATAATATATATAATATACATATATTTTTTGACCTGAGTCATTCAATGAGTGACAAGTAGAGCTCATTCCTTAATAGGAAATAACAAAATGAGTGAGTTTCGAAATAAAACCAAGATTTTAATTTCTATGTAGAAGTACCCATCACTATATCTGGCTGATATTTAAGTAGATGTTTCTTCATCACTTTTTTTTCTGAATCATGTTATGTGGTATCCTTGAAAAATAGGGGAAAAAAAAAACTCAAGTTCTTGACAGCAAAACAGAGCATTGTGGCATCCGAACTAAATTTGGAAACAGTGGATGTTATGGTTTCCTGGGCGACACACTGCCATCACTGTTCACACTCATTTCCTTTCTGCTGTATGGATTCACCATTGGAAACCCTAGTGCCACTATTTATATTAATTTCTCATTACGGTTAGTAAATGCATACATAAAATTTATTTACCTTTATACCATTCTTTAACACTTAAAAGCAGTCCTTAGACTGCAAAGAGTTTCTATATTTGGAGGGGAAAAAAACGAAAGGCATTTTCTGGAATTTACAGTGGCACAGATGTGAATTAATCCTTTGGGTTAAGTGAGAACCCTTTGGGTTCACAGCAGGGATTCTCGTTGGGTGAACATTGAGCCTCGTTTCGCCAAATACCTAACCATCACAGTGTGTGCAGTTTTGTCAGTCTTTTATGAAGATGTGACTTTATAGGGGTCATTATTTAAATTGGATGATAAGCAACTATTTAAATGCTGATGTAGATGATTAATATAATCATGTTACCACTCCATATCTCTTTATTCATTATAACACAAAAATTATACTATTCACTTAAAATAATTTTTATCTTCTATTAAAATTTTATAGATAGTGTGATCTATTTAACTAATACTATGTTTCCTCTTTTGTTGCATATGAAAATGTTTTCCCTAGTATCGTCTTTGTCAGTTAAAGGAACAATTAACCAAATGGAAATCCTATTTCTAATGTACTAATGGTCTAAGGAGTTGCCAACTATTTTGTTCACTTAATGTGTTAGTTACTTTTCTTATTGGTGAGACAAAATACCCAACACCTAAAGTTAAAAGAGGAAAGGGTTATCTGGGCTCACTGTAGAGGTTTCAGTCCATAATTAGCTGGCTCCAAGGCAGAGTGGCTTGGTCAGGGCGCGTTGCAGAGGAGAAACAGTTCATGGCAGGCAGAAGTCAGCAAGTGTCAAACAGCAAAAACAGTAACTCTCTTTCTGTCCCTTTTATTTTATCCAGGCTGCCTGCCCCAGGGTGGGGCCCTTTTAATCCTAGCATTGCACCGTGAATTGATCCCAGCATCACATCCTTAATCCCAGCTTCACAAACTAGATCCAGCCATGTTTGAAAAACTACTATGATTGCATGTGGCTTTAAAGGGACATCTAAATATAAGCCCTAACACTTAAACTATGCCATTCTGGCAATAGTACTGGCTGTCTTTGTTGAATAACTCAAAAATGACTTTAATGATAGTAGTTCCAAAATAAGAAGTCATCATATATCGTGTTATTCATGTCAGCAGAAGTTTGTTAAACAAATTTTTGAACTCTTATTATGTTAGACATTTTCAGTAAATAGTTTTTGAATGGCTAGTTGAATTTAATAAATATTGCTTGAGAATATGATTTAAGCAGACTTTCTCTTAACATTTTTATTTTAAAACTGTATATTTACATAAATATTACAAAATAATAGAGTGTCCAATACATCAACCATTAAGTTTCCCCTAATATTAACATCTTACATGATTAAATTTTTAGATACTAATTTTATCAAAACTAAGATTTTAATATTGATTCCATGCTGTACATTATATTAATTACAGACCTTTTAAAATTATTATTCTACCAAATTTTCACTTATATCCATTTTCTATTCCAAGATCCAACCCAGAGTCCCACATTGGATTTTCCTATCATGCCTTCTTGTCTTCTGTGACAGTTTTCAAAGAGATTTTTGACACCTATGTCCAAAATAGTCATGTGGTTATAGTTCCTTATATATTTTACACAAAATTGGAAGTTGTTTCATTTATTTGTCAATTCACTGGATATTTTTTGTCTATCATAACACGCCGTTCATGGCACTAGAATGTAAACATGACTAGAATGTTCTTATTCTGGAAAGGTTCTGTCGTAAGCCAAGAATTCCAGCCATGACGTGAGTACTGTAACAAGAATGGGAGGAAGAGAGGGAAAGCACTCCAACTTCAAAGACAGATGAGGCCTTCAAGGACAGTGAAGGAGATTTCCACAGACAAGGAGCTGAGGCCAAGGAATAGTGGTGCAAAGGCACTGAGGTGAGAGGCGGAGCATAATCACTCACAGACCTGTGTGTGGAGTGATGAGTGAGTTGTGAGAGAACATAATGTTCATGAGTGTCATGTCGTGAAAGCCTTGTATGTTCTGACTTCATTTCCTGGGCAAGGAGAACAATTGAATCTCCCTTCCCCACCCGAAGCAGAGCTTATGGATCTCTCATCCTGTCTTATGTGACACAGGTTGCTAAATGATCACCAGATTATTCTGGGAAGTTATTTCTGATTATTAAAATTTTATTCAGAGCACTCTACTTTAGTATTTGACACTAGTGTCTCGAACACTATACATCTCTTTCTCCTTCATATTTAAGGGAGATTAGGAAAGTCTTTAGGATGAATGCTATCACTGATATTTTTGGAACTTATCTCTCCCCTAATGTAAATTTTGGTATAATACATAAACTCATACCTACATTCCACTTCCGCTATCTGAGTTCACCTTTTTCCTATGAATAAGAAACATGATGAGTGGGAGGATTATAGGGAAAATTGAATGTTCTTAAAATCTGGAATTGATATTCTGAATGTAGGAAAAGTTGTTTCTTTTATAAAAAGATTAACATTGAAAGTTCCAAACCATTGAATACTTTGTTGAAATCTCTAACTCAAGCATAAAACAAAGCAATTTTTTAAAAATTTTAAACCAAGAACATGTATTGGTACATTCTACATGCAATGGTCACATTCATTACATTTATTCTGTACCTATACATGATGCATCTTGGTTCTCTCCCTCTCCCCTGCACCTCCCCTCTGCTCCCTCCCTCCCTATTTACAGCAGGTTCATTCATCATTTTCCATATTTTCCCTTTCCCCTCTCTTTCCCCTGTTGCCTTTCTGCTTTTCCCCTTCTTTCTTTCTAGTACTCCTCTCTTCTGCACACCATCCTCCTTTTATATAATATCTAATTACACCTCTTTGTCCTTATTTACAGTTATGGTTTCTCATATCAGAGAAACAATTCGATGTGTACTCATGAGTGTCTGATTTATTTCACTTAAAAGTATGTTCTCAAGGAACATCCATTTATATATGAATGACTCTAGTTTATCGTTTTTTATGGCAGTGTAGTACTCCATCATGTAGAAAAATCACATTTTCTTTAGCCATTCATTGGTTGTTGGGCATTTAGGTTGTTTCCAAGACTTAGCTATTACAAATTGTGTTGCTATGAACATGGTGGTGCAAACGTCCTTGTGGTATGACGATTTTAATTCTTCTGGGAAGATCCCCAGTAGGGGAATAGCTGGGTCAAATGGAACCTCCAGTTGTAGTTTTTTGAGGAATCTCCATATTGATTTCCATAATGGCTGGACCAGTCTACATTCCCACCAACAGTGGAGGAGGGTTCCTTTTTCCCCACAGCCCCGCCAGCATTTGTTATTGGTTGATTTTTCCATATAA